>KV014950.1:0-20604 GCA_001598015.1 Dorcoceras hygrometricum | reverse complement strand
CTTTCCTATTGTAGATAACCATGAACTACGAAGGTTACCTTCCTCTAAAGACTTCGACATACTTTCTAAAACTTCTGGAAAGATTCTGGAAAGAATCTAATAAGCTACTTCGATGAATGAATTACTGAAAATCTCAGGAATTCATTGGAATAACATCACCAAGACATTTTCTATATCATTCTCGAATAAAAATTACAGTAACTCAACTTCTTCATAAAAACAGAGCATGAACTTCATGGTTTTTCTTTGAAGAACAGCCGAAACCATCTTCCTTTAAAACTCATACATAAACATAAAAACAGAATTGAATATATCTTTCTATTGAGTGAGCAAGAAACAGAGTTTACTTGCCTGGGTATCTTTAACACAAGAGCAGCAGAAATTCAATATACTTCTTGCGCACCGCCTGTTTCCTCTAAAACACTTTGAAAGTATTTTGGTTCGGCTTCTTTGAGAGCGAGCACCGCTTAATATGATTTGATTTGAAAGTAATGATGCATGAAGCAGCTTAAGATCCTATTTATATGATTTACAATGACTAAGGAAAACAAACACGTTGTATCAATATGCAAAACTCTTAAGAAAGCGTGCTCTGTTTTTCAAAACAAAAAGACGTGCATGGAAACCGAGAATTTTTGTTAAATAGAGAATCCACTTGGGTTGCAGAAGTTACTAAACATCTACTGTACTTGTATTCTAGCATTTGAATATCAATCCATAATAATATAAAGATTGATCATAACATAGACCGAAATATTCAAGAATCGAATTGAAATAGCAATGTAATCCCTCAATCTCATATCTTTCTAATTGTGGACTTCTAAATGATCTGGTCGTTACACTTACTATCTATTCCGACCACTTGACCTGACTTAAGCATCGGATAGGCTTCGTCGGGAACACTTTCGATGTCCTCTAACTTGTTTTTGTTTTGTAGGTGACCTATAACTACACATTGTAATCATTCAATTCACATAGTTCTCGAGGAAATATCTCTTGACCTCCCGACCTGACGCGTGTACTGATTTTTACTATCGTTATATGGGTCTACGGAATATTTCGGATTTCTGGGTTACTGTGTGTAACTAATGGCTTCGACCCCTTACATGAGCAAAACTTAGGGACTGATCAGTAAACCATAGACACGATTCTGTCGTTATATGGGTTTACGAAATATTTCGGATTCTGGGTTACTTGGTGTAACCACATGGCCTCGACCCCTTAGAGGAGTAAAACTTAGGGACTGATCAGTAAACCATAGACACGAAGTAATCATCAGTGCTATCTGTCAGGCTATGCTCTGTTATGCTATGCTATGCTCTGTTATGCTATGCTTTGCTCTGTTATGCTATGCTCTGTTCTCTCTAAGTTCTGTTCTGAAATCCGTTATTCAGTATATGTATAAGTATATTTTGTATGCTCGAATGGTATCCCCCACTTGCTGAGTGTTTCCCCAAACACTCACCCCTTACTTCTCCACCCAGATAAAAATGAAGAGCAGGTAGAAGAAGAAGAACAAGATCAGTTCTGGGGCTGGTGAAGATTTCGTTTTGTTGATGTAATTACATTTTAAGTTTTTTTGCTTCCGCTATTTTTGCTGATTTTCCGATGTAAAAACGATTCTATTTTGGATATGTAATAGACTGGTTTGAGCTATACTATGATGGCTTAATGTTTTACAATTTTAAATTGTTTAATATTACCGATGTCATGAGTCTCGGTCTCGGGGCGTGACACCCAGGCCCCAGGCCCCCTTTACCCAAGGCCCCTTTGGTGCTAGGACAATTCGCTGCTCGAACACTTCTGAAGGTGGACAAGGCCGGATCTTTGCAAGTTTGCAATGAGAGAAGGCTGTTACAAAGACTTCGGGGGAGTGAAGGAGGCCAGAACCCCAAGTATGAGAGGTTATGTGACTTCCACTAGATATTATGATCACATAACCTCTGAGTGTCGCCACTTAGATCAGGAGTTGGAGTGCATCATCCAGAGGAATCCTGAAGTGCGAGCTATGTTGTCTGGGTGCGGACTACCTCAACCCCCATAAAGAAATCGGGAGGAAGGAAATTGACAAAAGGATGGAAAGCTTCTAGCAAGAACATAGCTGCGCCAAGACACAACCCCGAGGAGAACCTCATTCACCTCAGCCTTGGGGGATCATCCACATGATCTCGGGAGGTCCTACTGATGGAATTCCAACAGGTCAAGAAAAGCCAGATGCCGGCACATGGAAAACATGGAGGTCAGCAGAATTATTCGGCCTACCATCTCATTTGGGCCCATGGAAGGAGGGGTCGATACGCAAAATGATGTCCTCGTGATCAAAGCTATGATTGCAAATTATGAAGCGACTTGCATCATTATAGATTCTAGGAACTCGGTGAACGTACTCTTCAAATGAGCCATGGACCAGAACCTGATGGTAGCTCATCGGTTAAGAAAAAATTCGGTTACATCACAATTATATCTTTATCAATTCATAAAAGAAAAACATTAATTCTAAAATATAAAAGTTTATTGTGGTTAAATAATAATGTTAACTGCATCAACGTGGAACACGCACTAGTTTAGGTTAAAATTATAACGATGTAAATTGATTAGATGTGGTAGTTAAAATTTGAAGATGCACAAATAATCAAAAGACATCATAAATTGATTTAGCCGAGGAGGAATCAACAAATGAGGCCATCAAAAACCTCGTCCACATCAATTAATTAACAACTATTTTGATTATTTTGTCAAACCTATTAATAACAACATTTTCCATGATCGAAATAATAATAATATAAATAATTCATATGGTCAAAGAATCTGATCAATGATTGGCTAGTTATGCATGCAAATGAGTCAGCAGCTACTCAGCTTGTATCCTCTCTTGTGACACGTGTCATCAAACGATTAAACTTGAAATGCTTTTTGATAAAAATATATGGTGATGGCTGTGAAATTGTTTGGTCAGAAGTGGTCCGATTTCACTTTACACATCACCAGTCTTTACAACTTGTATTATCCACAAAAATATATTGTGATCCAAGTTCGAATGATTTTGTTTTTTATACATAGCCAAGTAGTCTTCATACATATTTATATTATATTTTGAATGTTATGATAATTATATATATCTTTATATTTCAATAGAAATGAGAACCTATCCCGACAAAAAAAGGACATTTTTTAACAAAACGTTTTAATTAACGATGTAATAACCATTAACATATCAATACCGACACCACTAAAAATCAATTTGGAAAAAATGGTCCTAAAACGAGAAACATGTAAAAATTTGTAATTTCCCATCCGAGCTGGAAAACATGGAAGAAAACAATACGATAGTAATATTATTACATGGGTAAATTGTATTATTTTATTATATTATGTAGACTTTATTGTCCACGTGTTTGATGGCTTTATCCCATCACAATTTGACACGTGTCCTAAAACGACTTCTCCACTTACTTTTTTGATAAAATATTGATATTAAATACAAAATCCAGTTTTCTTCCTTATCCAATTATTTTAGTCAAACCTATTAATAACAACATTTTCCATGATCGAAATAATAATAATATAAATAATTCATATGGTCAAAGAATCTGATCAATGATTGGCTAGTTATGCATGCAAATGAGTCAGCAGCTACTCAGCTTGTATCCTCTCTTGTGACACGTGTCATCAAACGATTAAACTTGAAATGCTTTTTGATAAAAATATATGGTGATGGCTGTGAAATTGTTTGGTCAGAAGTGGTCCGATTTCACTTTACACATCACCAGTCTTTACAACTTGTATTATCCACAAAAATATATTGTGATCCAAGTTCGAATGATTTTGTTTTTTATACATAGCCAAGTAGTCTTCATACATATTTATAATATAGTTTGAATGTTATGATAATTATATATATCTTTATATTTCAATAGAAATGAGAACCTATCCCGACAAAAAAAGGACATTTTTTAACAAAACGTTTTAATTAACGATGTAATAACCATTAACATATCAATACCGACACCACTAAAAATCAATTTGGAAAAAATGGTCCTAAAACGAGAAACATGTAAAAATTTGTAATTTCCCATCCGAGCTGGAAAACATGGAAGAAAACAATACGATAGTAATATTATTACATGGGTAAATTGTATTATTTTATTATATTATGTAGAATTTATTGTCCACGTGTTTGATGGCTTTATCCCATCACAATTTGACACGTGTCCTAAAACGACTTCTCCACTTACTTTTTTGATAAAATATTGATATTAAATACAAAATCCAGTTTTCTTCCTTATCCACAACGGTGTCCATTTCAAACTCAATATATATCTGCGCATTTCATGCCCGCATCAAAACCTCCTTGGCTTGAATCAAAACCCATTAACCAAAGAAAGCCAATGCCCTGTATAAGTCTTCATCCATTTTCTCATCAAAAATTAACTTAAAAGATTCATTCTTTCTTTGCTTTCTGGGTCAAACTTTGACTATAAGCAAACTTGAGTGCCTAGTTATGGAGGTTTCAGTGATGGGAAGCTTGCAAGTGAATATAGGAAGAAATAATGATATTGGGTTCTTTAGTTTTAGCAAGAATTTGAATACTATGGAGTGTAATTTGAAGAACAATCATAATTACTCAAAGGGGTGTAATTTTGGTCGTAGTTTGGTTTGGCCTTCAAAATCTGCCTTTGGCTTCACTCTCAGATCCTCTGCCACTTCTGAAAATGGAGTATCGTTTATTCCTGAGAAAGCTTCAAATATTTCAAGAACCGTAAGCTTCCACATATACACACAATTTTTTGTTACAATATGTTGTGTAACATTTTGGGAGCATATTGATGCTGTTGCATATGTTTTTTGTACTAAAACATGTTGATTTTTTTTTGTACTTAGTATTTCTCTGATAATTCCATCCCAGATTTTGAAATTTTATCTGCATGTTTTGGGTTTCCTTTGGGCTTTAGATAATAACCTGTTTTTGCTCCTAATTTCCCTATTCGTGTTTTGTTTTCTTAAAAGTTTTACATATATCGTTGTAAAATCAAAATCTTGAATATGTCCTTTTTGTCAACATTTCACCCTAGATCTAGCGAGCCTTCTGCAAGTATTGACATCTCTTTTCGTGTTTTGTTTTTTTAAAATATTTAAAAGAATGGTTGTAAAATGAAATCCTTGAATATCAACATTCTTACCATAGATCTAGCAAGTCATCTGCACATCCATACACGGTACGTATGCGGCATGTGGGACTCATCAATGTTAAGTGACTTTGAGTTATAGAATTTAGGATCATATATCTTTGTTAGAAGAAAATAACTATTCTAAATGTTGCTGAGATGATAACTAGAGATTATGGCGAGGAGGGATATTGTTCAAAATTGAGAAGGATATACCAAAAGAAACGATTAAGGAACTCTAGTTTAATACAGTATAGAAGTAAAGATATCGAAATGGAGACGTGAAGTGTGAATATCAAGTCCTTATAGCAGAGACATGACTAAAATGTAGTCGAAGCATCAAGAGATGTAACATCAAATATTTGCAAAAGTACTGCAATGGACTCATAACACAACATTGTATATATAACCACATATTGATTCTATAGACATATATTTTGGGGCTGCTTCATTTCCATTTGTTTTGTTTACTACATAGAATAGTCATGCTTATATCCTGCATTGTCTTGTTGTTCCATGATCATACAGAGTCTGAATAAGAAACTTTTTTGCCGATCCTTGCAGATTGATTGTCTAAAATTTTACGTCGGACTGCCACTTGATACTGTCTCTAACTGCAATACAATAAACCACACACGAGCAATCGCAACCGGCCTGAAAGCTTTGAAATTATTAGGCATAGATGGTGTGGAACTCCCAGTGTACTGGGGTATTGCTGAAAAGGAAGCCATGGGAAAGTATGAATGGAGAAGCTACCTTGCTGTTGTGGAGATGGTTCAAAAATTGGGTCTTAAACTCCATGTGTCTCTCTGTTTCCATTCATCAGAAGAACATGAAATCCAACTTCCAGAATGGGTTTCTCGAGTCGGTGAATCTGAACCGGGTATCTATTTCACGGATCGGTCACGGCTGCAATGCAAAAAGTGTCTGTCATTAGCTGTTGATGATCTTCCTGTGTTAGATGGAAAGACTCCAGTTGAAGTATATAAAGCATTTTGTGATAGTTTCAAATCCACATTCTCAGGTTTCTTGGGTTCTACAATCACGGTAAGATCATTTAAAGGGTGGAGTAGCCGAAATGGCCATTTCTTAGTCTTGCTTGTAGCATGGAATGCTGATCTTTGTTTTTTAATGTGTTTGTGTTACAGGGTATATCAATTGGTGTGGGACCAGAAGGTGAGCTTCGATACCCATCTCACCACCATTCATTCAATAACAGTGGAGCTGGAGAATTCCAGTGTTATGACAAATTTATGCTTGGCAATCTTAAGCAGCATGCCGAAATGCATGGAAACCCTCTATGGGGACTTGGGGGTCCCCATGATGCCCCCAGCTATAACGACCTTAATCCAATTTCTAGTGGTTTCTTCATGGAGAATGGTGGATCTTGGGAGAGCCTGTATGGCGATTTTTTTCTCTGTTGGTATTCAAGCCTTTTGGTGTCTCATGGAGATCGAATCTTGTCGCTCGCTGCATCAAGCTTCAAAGACGTGCCTATTTCAATTTCTGCTAAAGTCCCTCTAATCCATTCGTGGTATAAATCCCGATCCCACCCTTCCGAGTTAGCAGCCGGATTCTACAACACCGATAACAGAGCCGGATACAAAGCCATTGCTGAAATCTTCTCAAGAAATTCATGCAAAATGATACTCCCTGGAATGGACCTATCGGACAACCACCAGTCAGCCGTGTCTCTCTCGAGCCCAGAAATGTTACTCAGGCAAATAACATCTTCTTGCAGAGATCATGGGGTCAAAATATCTGGCCAAAACTTATCGGCTTTGGGCGATTCCTCAAATTTTGAACAGATCAAGAAGGTTCTGTTGGATGAAAATGTAACCACGGACTTGTTCACATATCAAAGAATGGGAGCTTATTTCTTTTCTCCTGAGCATTTCCCTTTGTTTGCTCAATGTGTGCGGTGCCTAAAGCAACCGATTCAAACCTTAGATGACTTACCGGCAGAAGGAGATGAAACTGTCAAGTCCCTCCATAGTATGAATCTCAAGGTGCATGTTGCTTAGCTCAAAGAGCTGTTATCTACACATGAGTCTCTTCGTTTCAAATCTACATGGCATGTATACTCAACCTTCCATCGGTGTAGCAGATGATGTGACACAGCTTAAAGCAGAATTTTAAGCTGCTCAGTTTTATCGTGGTGTATTTAATCATAAGAGAGACTCTAATGTTGGTCTTCCGAAGTGAGACACTAGTTTTTTGTGGACTTGCACTAAATTATTGCTCCTTTGGGATATGATGATTGTTAAAAGCCGAAAACGCCTGGTATGTTCACTGTCTATTAAAGAGTTATCCTTGTAAATTTGTATTCATTTGAGCAAATTTATACACATTAAATTTCCCGGATTGGGCTTCGTTGACATGTTCAATGACATCCCTGCCATTGCCGGCATATTCCCCGGGATCTGGCTCTAGTTTCTTCGTTTCACCAAGGGTCCGTCTTCAAGACTTGGTGAACAATCAAATCCTTGGTTGGTCTACTTCGGATGATTGGTTAACAGTTAGGTGACGTAGCTTGTTAGGGAAACTCAGATAAAATAGAATTGATTTTTTGTTATTGAAATTTTCAGTTTCTTTTGTTAGTTTTAGGTGATTGGTTTTTCTCTTCGTACACGGTACATGTAGATATCAATATCAGAAATTGCTCCCCATCTTGATTCATGCGTATCAATATTCTTACCTTATACACATATTTACCACTCATCCCTTATAATTATTACATTAAATCGAGTTAAAAAAATAACATCCTTCTATTAGTTTTTTCTTGGGAAAATGAGACTGTCGCAGCGTTGCTTGGATGCGTTAGGCAAAAAGATTAGTTATCCGCTTAAATGCCCTCTGCAGTTTTTGCTGCAACTCGCAACTTGCTGAGCGGCCAGCAATAGCCATTGAATTATAGATACATATCCTCGACTGGATACATGACACCTAAAAATTAATAGAATCCACCTTGAGTTCTGTGCACGACAGTTAAATGGAAAAGCACCATTTTCCCTATCGATAAAAGTGGCTAGCGTATATTTTTATATATAAAGAAACCCAATTTGTCCCTACCAAAGCCTCTATATTATTTTAATATTTAATTAGAGGTTACCACTTGCAAGTCGTGGCCAGGTCACTGATCGAGCAGCAATGCGTGTATAGCATTACATTCTAATCCAAATCCAAAACTATATGATATAGTCGCTATTCGTTGCTTCCCGATTTAGAACTAGCTACCTACCATGTTGGGTATTTCGATTTCATCGGTAAAAAAAGGTATAAAAAAAAGGTTGGATGTTTGATGTTTCTCATCTTTTTAGATTAACTTTAAAATTATATTCGTTTTCGAATGTATTTTCATTGCCAATTCGTTTTGTTCAGAAGATATTTCAAATAAGTCCAATGAAGAAAAGATAAATTTAGGCTCCGTTTGGATAAATTTTTTAAAAATATTTTTATAAAGTGTTTTTAAAAAAAATCTTGCAAACCGTTTTCAAAGTTTTTTTAAAGGTAAGTATGTGTTCATACAACTATTTTATAAAAATATTTTTAAATTAAAACATAATTATTTAAAAAATGATTTATAATTAAGAAATAATATTAAAATAGCATTTGAATGATTAATCTAACAAAAAATTTTAATTGACCATTCGCATAAAATTTACCTATATTTTGTATTCTAAAAACATTATAACATATTTCACTTGTTCTTCAAAAAGTGTACTTAAAAACTAGTTTTTTAAAAATATTTTTCAAAAATATTTATAAAATCTTGTCCAAACATATACTTTAAGTTTTTTAACTTAAAAACACTAAAAACATTTTTATAAAACGTGTCCAAACGGAGCCTAATGTTTTTAAAAAAGTTTAAAGATATGGTCCACGTTTTCATCATACCCCTACCATATTTCGATATGGAATAGACAGAGGATTGATGTAAAATTAGTTTGGTGTCAGACTTGATATATCAAAATGGTTATTAAAAATTGTTCAAACATAATGTAATAGTATAGATACTTTCATCCAAACTAAACCGTGAGAAGTGAAATCGAATATACAATTTTAGTTGGACTCAGTATACACCTATAAGGAACTATTAAAAATCTTAAGTTTGGCAATGAAGTTGACTAATATGGATTAAAAGAAAGAAAGTCGAAGTCGTGGAGGCGACTTTTCAATTAACTAGTAATTAAGCCAGTCTGAAAACTATCAACAATTTATTTAGGTCCAACGATGAGATTTGGGGTTCACTCAACTATGTATAAGTTTGAACCATTATTTTCTTGATTAATGATTTTAATTGGCTGGTCAAAATTGATAATTAAGTATAATAATTGCAACCAAGACAATGAACATCCAAAGAATTACTCGGTAATACCACCGTCTGACTAACAAATAACGAATAAAATTTTTTTGGAGAGCCATTAAAAATATTTCTCACATTGCCTTGTACATGCTGAGAATGACGTAAGTTTAGAGTGTGGGACCGGACGTTTGTCGTCTTACCAAAAATTATAACTAGTAGTAACGGTACATTTCCAATATTTTAAACGGTATAGCAACTCAAACTTCACGATTCGATCGCTCTACCTAGCAGAGACAATTATTGCACTGCAAGAGTCTCTCATCCCAATAATTTCGCTCTTTGCAATCAATGTGAATAGAACCTCCGACCTCGGTTCTGATACCAATTATAGGATCGAACGATTGCTGCTTTACCAAAAGTTGTAAGCTGATGGTCGACAAGTGTTCGGTCCTACATACCGCATCACGTAGATAAATTTTAGATATAATATAAAATTATTTAAAAAAGAAATAAAAATATAGTTTACTACATATTATAAACTTTTATTATTTAATTATGTGAGTTCGATTATGTTTTTGATTTGATGTCAATGCACAAAATATTTACCTCATTAAATTTTTGAATGCACATGTACACCATGCATAATCCTTTTCTCTCTTTCACTCTAACATACTAAAACGACAATGCTGGATAGAAACGAACAAGAAAACAAAACAAAAGAAAGAGACATATCAAGTTGCAAAACATAGTCACGTATATTTTTCTTATTATGATTTTTATCTCTTCCTATTGCCAAATATCAATCTTATTATTTTTTATAGTTTTAGTGTTTATTTGGGCATGCCGGCGTCTACGTGACTTTAACATTTTTAATATTAATGTTAATAATGTTGATGTGCCAAGATATGAATCATTATCTATCATTAAAAAAACATTCTCAGATAGTCCTGAACTCAAGTTTTTTACTTGGTGTCGAGTGCAGTGTCTCATCGATACTTTCAGTAAAAAAGACTAAAATTACCAAAAATTGAAAAGATAACCGTGTAAGTTCGAAAGATAACATAGATTTTCGAAAGCCGGATAACATAGATTTCCAAAATTACAAATTGTATTTTCTCCGAATTCAAAAGACACAAAGAAAATGATGGAGCACCTCCAAAGGAAAGCAATTCTAGACTGACAAGTAACACAAACTATAGCAATCCCAGAACCGCCAATTATTATGCTTCCTTGCAATAGTTTTTCGACGTTACTAAGAAGACAAGAAATGTGGACCAGCTGACCCAAACAACCGTAATTATCATGTGAAGAACAGAGAAGCAAATGTGCTTATATGTATAAGTAGGCCTTTGCTTTTTCATGTCCCGATAAATTTGTTACCTTTATTTATTAAATTTCATATCTGGTTAATTTGAAATGTTGGGTATACGAGGTCTAGACTATCGAAATAAATACAAGTGTACACTGTTAGTATCAAGCACTTATACGGCCAAAAGCTATAACTGTTAGTCAATGTGCAACTTTATTTTCATATAATGGCAGCGCAAAGTGCACCTATTGTGTGCGTTAGGGTTGAGCTGTTAGGTCCATGAGTACGGGAGATGTGTTTTCTAACTGTTGGTGCCTGTCTCATTTCCCTTAAAGATTAGTCTTACCATTTTCCGATCGCCAGTCCTATCCACAGCGAGATAGTATTGCCCGTTAAGATCTGACGTATCATTTTTACAGCCCACCTAGCCAACCAAATCAACTAGCAACGTCAGCACTTTGATGTACGAGAGCTTCCCAAGAGGTCACCCATCTCAATACATCTCTCACACATGCACGTTTGACTCAACAACAACCATTTCTCGTGAGGTCGGAAATAGTTGTCATCTCAAGTGCTTCTATTTTTTTTTCTTTTTACCCTGATTTTCCATATCCGAAGTATGAAAATATTTTCCTAATTTCAAAGTTTTTAACATTCTATGTTGTTTTAAGTTCAAATTAAGAGAATCTTATATTTTAGCAGTTTACATTATCAACTGGTACACGAAACTTGAGAAAAATCAAAAGATAAAGAGCAATTGCAATTTAAGTTGCTTGCAGATTGCATGGGAATCGTCGTGACTAGCTTTTCGTACATCATCATCATCATCATCATCATCATCATCATCATCATCATCATCATCTCATTTGTACCTTAATATATTAGCTACTTGGCACAACAAATATATGTATACAGATAGTAATTATTAGAAAGTTGTTTATTATAGTTAAATAAGGAGTAATATACTTATGTTATCATACATGTATGAGATAGATGTTACAGAAAGATAATATTATCTAAGATCGGGAGGAATACAAACCATTATAGATTATGTTATAGTTCTATATTGGAAATCAATGGATATTTTCTCCATGTAATATAAGAATCTAATCTTACATGGAATATATATAACCAGATCGCGACGTATATGCACGATGTATAGTTCATATTTCATTGAGAAAAATCTATAATTCATAGAAAAAATAACAAAGGAGAAGGTCAAATAATTGTGATGAAACAAAATGTGGAATATAAATTACAAAGTTAGGTGGTTACATGATATTTCTTTAAGATTGTTATAAAGATTATTTTTATTTGATCTCTAAAAGGTCAACATACCAAAGTTGGGTGGTCAAAGTTGTATGGAACGTAATATCTTCGAGGAATGAATCGTTCAAACTTTTTTCAGCATTTAACTGTGGGTTTAAATAATGTGGAACTTTTGGATTCATATATTTATTTTATTTATTTTTAATCGAAATAAAAAAATATATTGGTAAACTAATAAGCCCACAAATTCGAAAACAAAAGTTCAATATTTCATTTTGAAATAAAACAAATCTAACCTTATACCTGAATTTATGGGACAGCTTGAAATTTCATTACCTAAACCAAAATAATCGGAAATCCAAACTAACAGAGACAACCAAACTTGAAATATGTAAAAACATTTTTGTATAAGATTCCACAGATTTTTTTAAAAGAATCCTCCACAAAAAAAAAATATATATTAATCACTATTTATATCACTGCCCCCCCTGATAATTAGTCCCAATTTTTTTCAAAACCCAAAAAATTAATATTTTTTATTTAAAATTTCAAAATGTCACAATCATAGGCTTTATGTTTTTATCAAACGGTCCCCGTCCCTCCCGCTCTCACGCAAAATAATCAACGGTCATCTACAGTTTCAAGCCGTCATTCCCTTTTGATAGACGGCTAAATTATCTCCACGTTGTCATTTTCTTTTTCAGAGGACTCACACGTATAAATACCCGTCGTTTCACAGGTTCATCGTTTCCACGTAAACTTTCCCTCTCTTTCACAAACAACACACAGCTATAAATTTCCTCTCTCTTACATCTTCATTTGAGCTTGAATCCCGTGATTTTCGAAGCATATTATTGGATATTGTTGAACGCAGATTCGAAACTGTTCTACGTACGAAGTTCGTCCCAAAAAATGCTTCATTTATTTATATCTTCCTGGTTCTTTTATTGATCCTGTATTTGTGATAAAAGTCTGTAAGAGGACGATTTCTATTCTGGGTTGCCTGCGGTTGTTTATTTGCAGGTTATTTTAATTTAAGCAGGTCTGGTTGCTTGCATTTTTGCCTTTGAAAGAGAGGAAAGGTGCTTTTTCCCGGAGGAATTGCGGGAAAGCATTAAAAGGTGATATTGCCGTGCCGTTGAAGAGTAAATTCTGAAATGTTTTCTTTTCTTTATTCCGTATGATTTCATGTTCATCTGATTGATTTTGCAAACCATGGAATGGGTTTTTTATTTTATACGTTTTCGTTTTTTCAATTCAATTTCGTTCCTGTTTGTTTATTTTTTTGTCCATGTATCATGGGTCAAAGTTGACAAGGTTATGACGAATCAAAAGGAGCATAAACAGATTGTTTAAGCTCGGGTTAATTTTTTTCTCCAGTTTGTGAAATTTTTGCTCATCTTGATTGCTTGCTCTAGCCAACAATGAACAAAATGTACTTGGATTCGAGCAGCATGATGCGTTTATATGATTGTCAAACTCGAATCTTAAAACTTTCGTACGATCGAAAAGGTTTTATTTATATTTTTACGAACCAAGCTAAGCTTTTTAATGGTTTAGCACGACGTGAAACTCGTGTAGCTTAGCTCAGTTTCTTCTCAATCCTAATTTCAGGAGCTATATCATTGGAATTATTTGGAGTTTTATCAGTTGTTAACAGATTAACCACTTCATACCGCTTGCAAGTGATGTGCTACTTGTATATTTTAGCAAGTGGTTTGTTTTCCTCGCTTACCTTCATATGCACCGGAAATTTATAATATGTAACTTCACTTTTGTATTTTAAGCTAGTACTAGTATATTCAAGGACAATCTCGATGGTATCATGTGTAATGAAGTAATTATGCAGATAAATTCAAATCTGAATGTTTTTCTCTAGTTACTGCGTCATCTTTGGAATTTGTGTCTGATTCATATACATGCAAGGTGTGGGTGTTATGTCCATGTGAAAACGAGAGCTTTTATTAGTTTACTGTCCTTATTAAATGTGGGTATTGGTTTACCATGCAGTGGATAATTCCACTGTGAGCTCAATCGATTTTATTGCTTGCAGCTAATTATTTGAGAAAAACATCTGGAGGTTAATCATCAATCACGTGAAATGGGGTTTGACTGGGGAATTATGCGAGATATTATGTTGTCAACATCTGACCACACGTCGGTGGTTTCAATCACCTTGTTTGTCACACTCCTGTGCGGATGTATAGTGATTGGTCATCTTTTGGAGGAAAATCGTTGGATGAATGAGTCTATCACTGCACTCATAATTGTAAGTACTGCACAGAGTTTATAGGTGATGCTTAGTGTGTTTGTTTCTTAAGATCTTTGAAATGGACAATGATATTGTTCTTAACACTGGCTTTGGCACTTGCATTTGGAATTATTAATTAACACTTATTTAAATAATCAGGGTGTTTGCACTGGAGTTTTGATTCTACTTATAAGTGGAGGGAAGAGCTCGCACCTTTTGGTTTTCAGCGAGGACCTCTTCTTCTTCTATCTGCTCCCTCCAATTATTTTTAATGCAGGGTAAGGAAGTCATACTTTTAACTCTATATTCTGTTTTCAATACAACATAATAATGTAATTGTGATGTTTGGTTGGGATTTCGGTCAGAACCATGTCAAAAGTCTGACAAAAATATCTGAATATGATTTTGAGATGGTGTTCGGATATAAATTTTGAAAGTTATTAGAAAGAGCTTTGGTGTAATGATTGTATGGAAAGAGCACAATAATGTAATGGTTAGTCGGATAAAAGGTAGAGGTAAAAAGGAAATTTTGTGATTATTATGTTTTGATAGTTTATTTGAAATAGGAAACGAATTGTCTATAAAAATTTTGTAATGGAGAAGACATTTGAATTTGTAACCAATTAACGGTTAACTCGAGAGACGACCAACAGGGCTTTATTGTTGTATATGGGATTCTTTTGTCTGTGATCAAAAGCCTCACAGAGAGCATTGCATTGGATTGGAAGGCTGAACTAAGTTTATGTTTTGACATATCTTCTACTTAAAAAATTGATAATGTGACCATATTTCGTCATTGTTGAATCTGTCCAACATGGTTTAGTAAAGATTTGTTAAAATCTGTCTACTCGAGTTTCATTCTTTTCCGTCGATCTTTGATCAGGTTTCAGGTCAAGAAGAAACAGTTCTTTCGCAATTTCATAACTATAATGATGTTTGGAGCACTTGGCACCTTGGTATCCTTCATCATCATATCGTTAGGTAACGTTTTTAGTGTCATTTAAGTTTTAACTTATTTTGCTATATGAGTTCCATTACTACTAAATTGAAACTGTTAACTTCTCTTGCATTCATATGTGTGGTACATTTCGTATTTCACCCTCTCTCTCACATATGTGCAAGGCAGACCGCAGAACTAAACTCTTTTAAATGAGTCACCATGTTTCAATATTTTATTGCTGCTGTTGTTCCCTACTTATTGTTCTTCCTGATTTTTTTATTCTTAATGCAATGTCACACTATACAATTTCTTATTGCATGAGGACCAATTTACTCTAGTATTCTTCTTTCTTTCTTTACTTAAGTGATACTTGTTTCCTAAATTTTGGAAACAAATTTTTTAGGGGAACAAAAGGATAAGATGACTGGACCATCAAACAACTTTTGAGTTATTAAACTGAATTGTCTGAAAGGTTTCTTCATTTGTTTCATTTTGTAGTTTAAATAATTCTGTTGTTTCCAAATCTTTTGGCAGGCGCTATTGCCTTCTTCCAAAAAATGGATCTTGGTCTTGGAATTGGAGATTATCTTGGTAACCCTCTCTCTATTTTGCACTGGTTCAATACACCTTTCCTCTGTTTCTAACTACATCTGCTTTTTTCAGCAATTGGAGCAATTTTCGCTGCAACAGATTCAGTTTGCACCTTGCAGGTATCTTTAGCAGCTTGTCCCCCATTGTGATGACATGAGAAGTTTCTTCTGGCTCAACATAATACATCTACTGCTGCAGGTGCTGAATCAGGATGAGACGCCATTGCTATACAGCTTGGTATTCGGGGAAGGTGTTGTGAATGATGCAACATCTGTGGTGCTTTTCAATGCAGTCCAGAACTTTGACCTATCTAATATTAATGCCAGTATAGCGTTGCAGCTAATTGGGAACTTTATTTATTTGTTTACCACCAGCACTGTCTTGGGAGTTGTCGTACTGCCCTCCCTCCTCTCTCTCCAGATCATCTATATATGTTTCAGAGTTGCTCCAAATTATTTGATCTGAACATTTGTCTTCTGCTGCAGACTGGTTTGCTTAGCGCATACATCATCAAGAAGCTCTATTTGGGAAGGTGTGTTTTTCTTCCTTGAGTGACATCTTGTATCATAAGTAGTACCTCATAACATAATTTATTATCATTTATCAAATCACTGTGAATTAATAGTGCTGAAGTTATCTGATCTTTGTACCTGGTTTTCTGATCATATACAGTCATTCCACTGATCGTGAGGTTGCCATCATGATGCTTATGGCTTACCTTTCATACATGTTGGCTGAAGTAAGTGTTTACACAAAACCTTTTGAAGTTTGGCATTTTGTCTGTGACTGAAATAAGATGTGTCCCCCCTTGAACTGTAAGTAAATCATTTTCCTGACCCGAGTTTACTTTCAGTTATTCTATTTAAGCGGCATCCTCACTGTATTCTTTTGTGGAATCGTGATGTCGCACTACACCTGGCACAATGTGACCGAGAACTCGAGAGTTACCACCAAGTATGATATTTCTTTGCAGTTAAAAAAGTTGTAATAAATTCGTTTACTCTTTTCCTTTAACAATCTCATTTCTTATTGATTTATTATGTTTATATCTTCAATCCTTTTTCAGGCACACCTTCGCAACTCTTTCATTTGTTGCAGAGATATTCATATTTCTTTATGTTGGCATGGATGCTCTAGACATTGAGAAATGGAGAGTAGTAAGTAACAGGTATGGGGTGTGAGCAATGTGTGTAGATGCACCTAAAATACAAATTTCCTCATTGTAACATCATCACTATATATACTATAGCATTTGGATTTTATCTATGACTAACAAAGTTCATCAATATTTTCCTTCCTTTTCAGCCCTAAAACATCTGTTTGTGTTAGTGCGACCCTACTGGGATTAACTTTGGTTGGAAGAGCAGCTTTTGTTTTCCCGTTGTCTTTCCTGACTAATTTGGCCAAGAAGTCTCCACATGAGAAAATTGATTTCAAGCAGCAGGTATGAAAATCATTAATGATTCTTTGTATAGCAATACTCATTCACAAGGCAAATATATGTGCTAATATTTCTTTCCAGGTTACTATATGGTGGGCAGGTCTTATGCGAGGTGCTGTTTCCATGGCTCTCGCTTATAACCAGGTAAAATTTCATTTCTATCTACTGATTGGGAACGGGAACCATCTTCAAATCAGTACGCTATATGGAAATTTTCTATTGGTTTCCTCTTGCAACTTTAAGAGACCATAATGGGTGGTGGTGGATATGTATACAAAAATGTGTACACACATCTAATTAAATTTTTTCTCACGCAGTTTACTCGAGCAGGTCACACCCAGTTGCAGGGGAATGCCATGTTGATTACAAGTACCATAACGGTTGTGCTTTTCAGCAATGTGGTAAGACATTTCAATCTTCTATTAACATCGAGCCACACTTTTGCTTCGCTGGCCTGTGTAGTCGGTTAGTCATTACGGCGAATTATAAGTACTTGAATAAATAACTCATAAAAAAGGTATATGAATCAGTTGTGCTCTAACCAAGAACCTTACTAACTCACATGACATGCAGGTATTTGGTTTGTTAACAAAGCCTCTAGTAAGACTATGGATGCCCTCATCAAAACACCTGAGCAGAATGGTTTCCTCAGAGCAGATTACCCCGAAATCCTTTATCGTCCCACTTCTTGGCGACTACCAGGATTCTGAAGGGGACCTATTCGCTGAAAATGGGCAAGCTTGGTTAGGAGCTCGTGAAGGTGGTGACCGTACCACACTTCTCCATCCAAACAGCTTGAAGATGCTACTTAGGACCCCTCACCGTACTGTCCACTACTACTGGAGGAAATTCGATGATGCTTTCATGCGTCCTGTTTTCGGTGGCCGTGGTTTCGTTCCTTATGCCCCGGCCTCACCTACCGAACAAAGTGAGGCTCAACACTGAGGATATTGCAAGTTTATTTTGCGTTGTGCACATAATAAATTTTGGGTTTTTGCTAGAGTTCTTGTTCTTGTTCTTTGGTATATAGTTAGCATAGTTGGCAACATTGGGTCTCAATCGTGTGGCATTATAAGTCTGAAGTTTATTGGTGAGGTTGTGTTTGACTCATAGATTGGGGAGCTGGTTCTTTTTCTCCCTTATAGTTTTTGGAAGAACCCCAAGTCGGGGTATGGTTGTTTGTAAGCAAAATATAATTGAAGGTAAATCGAGAAAAAAAAATGTGGTGCAACTTTCTGAATTATGTATAAAGGGCAAATGAGATTATTTTCTCAAAAATAATTTCTCAGAAAAAATTTATTTGAACATATATCTCAAAGTTAAAGATTCCTAGTTTATTATAAGAATTTAAATATTTATAAGAACAATATATCTCGGGTATTAAAACCTATTTATCAAATAAGATCAACAATGTCCTATCTAAAAATAAATGAGTTTTATGATTCAAGATCCAACCGTAACAATTCTCTACCATCGATATATATATAAAAATTTCAAGAACAATTGTTCTATTATTTTGAATATAAGAAGATTTGTATTCTTAAAAATGCCGTATGTATCTTATATAATATAGTCCAAAAATAGAACACCAACCAACTCTAAAATATGAGCCAAGATATTTATAGGAGAAGGGAGGGTCACGTGATTTGCGCCACTTATCGTTATTAACTGGATTAGTCCATTACTTTTGAATTTACTATTTCTTTAATTGTTTGGTCCCTGAACTTGAGCAGTGCCGGTCAGTAGATCGAGTTGCTCTGCTCACTGGCCAAGCTGCCCTGCTAAAACTGTCGAATTGCTTAGGTAGGGTCGTCGAGCTGACCATTAAGGACATGTGAGACGCCCACGACACGTGTTCTACTTTCATTCGCGGCGGCACACTTAATTTGTTCTATCCATAATGTCAACAACTACACGGTCGTTTTTTATTACGGTTTTGCTGTGGCTATGGAACTGATGAATTTTTGAAAGAAAAGGGACACCTCAAAATGCACTTGCCGAATTGAATGAAATTTTTAAAAACGATATTAAGTATTAAAACCTATTTACCAAATAAGATCAACAATGTCCTATCTAAAATTTAAATGAGTTTTATGATTCAAGATCCAACCGTAACAATTCTCTACCACCGATATATATAAAAAAAAATTCAAGAACACTTATTTTGAATATAAGAAGATTTGCATTCTTAAAAATGTCGTACGTATCTTATATAATATAGTCCAAAAATAGAGTACCAACCAACTCTAAAATATGAGTCGGGATATTTATAGGAGAAGGGAGGGTCACGTGATTTGCGCCCTCTATCGTTATCTGGATTAGTCCATTACTTTTGCATTTACTATTTCTTTAAGTGTTTGGTCCCAGAACTTGGGCAATGCAGGTCAGTAGATCGAGTTGCTCTGCTCACTGGCCAAGCTGGCCCTGCTAGAGCTGTCAGACCTCGTGCTCTAAACAGAGTAAAATCATACAAACATATGCGGAAGCTATCAAAAAACGGGTAAAATTTTCGCTTTTGGCCTGACGGTTTAAAACGATATAGTTTAAAATAAAGCGATACTCAAAATATAACTCAGTTTAATAAAAACAACCAACTGTATAGCATAACATCATCAACACAATAACATGTATCAGACTCCAACTACGGGGTACAACAACGAAGCACAGGGCATCCCCCTGGACTGATACATATGTAATAAATATGCTATACGCAACTGGGACACGCTAGCCACCTCCTGGGGCACCACCAGCTGGGTTAAAACCACGAACAGCTGTAAAACTTGGGTTCCCTGAAAACAACACAAACAAGGAAACAAACCAAGCCCCAGAGGGACATGGGGTTAAACCCCAGTACAGAGAGCAACAGATAAAGCTAAAAGAATGCATAAGATAAAATGCAGATGCTATGCATGAGACACCGGATAACAACGGAAGGCTCAACCAACAAGGGAGCTAAGGAACTCAAGCACAGCTCCAAGAATCTGCAACAACAGTGGCCACGAGGTGTGTTCACAGTGTGGTAATGAGTCACTCGCCATGATACTACACCCGAATACCAGATGCAACAAACAACTCAACCTACCGTTGTCTCGCCCATGAACTGTGGTAGTTAACCACTCGGCGCATGGTGGCTAACGATCCCAGCAGGGAGATGAGAGTGCGGTATCGCCGCTCGCCCTCGCATCCTAGTAAGAATCAACAACAGCAATACAAGATACGAACAATGGCTGCAATAACAATATGAATGCAATATGGGAAATGCATGTATGCATAACAGGGCAGCTAAACGATCAACAGAAATCACGTATGCACACAGCAACATCCACAACAAT
>KV014949.1:52188-88709 GCA_001598015.1 Dorcoceras hygrometricum | reverse complement strand
AACGCTATTGTTAATCATCATACAACACAATGAAAGTAAAGAATGCCATATGAAAAATGCGAATATCATATATAAAGATTGTCATATACAAGAGTCTATAAACCCACACGCCACAAGTTGGCTAGTTGGGCATCTACTCTAACACTAGATGCATATGATATTACTTTACGATCCTGCATCAACACAGCTCCTAGTCCCAACTTAGAAGCATCGGTGTAAATTACAAATTTTCCTTGATCAGTTGGCATCGTCAACACAGGAGCTTCAATCAATGCTTGCTTCAGTTTGTCAAAACTGTTTTGACATTCAACTGTCCAGTTATACTTCACCTATTTCCTAGTTAACGTAGTCAAGGGAATAGCTATCTTAGAGAATCCTTGAATAAATCGCCTATAATATCCAGCTAAACCCAAGAAACTCCTTATTTCTGCAACATTCTTTGGTACTGGCCAGTCGCGAACAGCTTCTACTTTAGCTGGGTCGACTTCTATTACATCCTTAGAAATTATATGGCCTAAGAATGATACTTTCTCCAACCAAAACTCGCATTTGCTGAATTTAGCAAAAAACTGCTTATCTTTCAAAATATGGAGAACTATTCTTAAATGTTGGACATGCTCACATCTGGTCTTAGAATAGAATAAGATATCATCAATGAATACAACTACAAACTGGTCCAAAAATGGTTGAAAGACCCTATTCATTAAAACCATAAAAGCCGATGGAGCATTCGTAAGTCCAAAGGGCATAACTAAGAACTCGTAGTGGCCATACCTAGTTCTAAAGGCTGTTTTATACACATCAGTTGTCTTAATCTTTAATTGATGGTATCCAGACCTCAAGTCGATCTTAGAAAACACTACTGACCCTCTCAACTGGTCGAACAGATCTTCTAACCTAGGTAATGGATACTTATTCTTAATCGTCAATTTATTCAACTCTCTGTAATCTATAAATAACCTCATACTCCCATCCTTTTCTTAACAAATAAAACAGGGGCTCCCCAAGGGGAAGTACTTGGTCTAATTGTAACGACCGGACTTTTCTTAAGGGAATTTTAGAAGTTTAGGGTTCAAATTGAAAGACCCATAAGTTTCGCTTCTAAATGATGACCCAACCGTAATTAAATTTTTCTGGGCTAAAGTGCAAATAAATTCAACACTTAAACAATAAGAGAAATCAGACGTGAACTATAAAGGGAGCGGAAATTCTACACATCTGAATAATAATGTCATACGCGGAAATAGGAGAGATCTGGTAATGTCATAAGTGAAAATTTCAAGCATGAAGTCTGTACAGATTTCTACAAAATAATCGAACTAGAAATCTGATTCAAACAAAATACTATAACTAAGGTTTCTATACAACAAAATCTGAAACAGAAAGGAGCAATGAAATCTGGTGTCCACGATAAACATCTCCTTCCTTTCTGTTCATCTCCCTCCAACTCTTATTTGCTCAATACCTCCACTCAATGAAAACTAGTGAGCCAAAGGCCCAGCAGGTAAAATCTTGGATATCGAAGGCATACAGATAAAAGCAAATGGTATCTGATACAACTAAGATCTGAGTACACTTAACAATAGCTACGTCTGAAATTTTGACAACATTTAAACATTTGGTCCAATTCGTTTGATCAAACTCCTGATATAAGTATTAGCATAAAGCTCATGGTTGAAGGGGTATACAGATCCGTCAATCCGTAATCCTGATCCTTCCTATTTGAAAGGGCACACGGTTCGTCAGCCGCGCACTCACCCTTCCTCTGTGGGCCATTTGTTGCCAAAGTCATAACTTAAAACTTTCATAAACATAATCTTTCTGCTCTTTCTTTTCTTTTGTAAATCTGGTTTCCTTTTCTCTTAGTACGATTTACTGGTTTTTGTTTTTTAAATGATGTTCTGGAACTGTATAAGGATTCTCTAAAATGCTTGTGAAGATGAAAACTGAATAAAAGTACTACTTGAATCTGTCAATTGAATCGGATAATTCTTTCGAATTGAAGTGGAAATAAACAAGGAATTCAAATCTATGCTTTCTGTCTCAATTGAAGACGTAATGAAGGAATAAAAGATGAAATCTGAATAAAGGAACAATAATAATCTGAATCGAACGTAAGTGTCTCGACGAAGAAGAAACACTTCAGATGTCATGAGTCAACTCAGAAGTCAACACAATCATACGTGAAACAGTAGAAATCTGAATTGAACACAAGCGTCGTAACAAAGAAGAATTAAATCAGATTTCTGTTGGTCAACCAGACGCAACTTATACATGACGTCATCAGATGTTACCCAACTAAACGAGTAAATCAGATGTCACCTAATAAGACTACTTCCACCAGATGTCAATGGTCAACGATATGAAAATGACTAAGTTCAGATGTCATACCAAAGGAGAAATCTGAACTTACATAACACATAAACAGACCTCTACTCCTAGAAACCTGTTCATCATAGAATATCAGCGATGGCATAAGAATCAGATTTCAGACTTAACCGCGTGGATAAACATGAACTACGACGGTTACCTTTGTCTGAAGAATTCAAATTATCTTAAGAAGTTTCTGGGATTCATCGAATAAGCTACTGGTAAGCTACTTCGATGAGAAATCTTTTGGAAAACTCAGGAAACTACTAGACGAACATCATCAAACCATTTTCTAAAACATTTCTGGATCAAAATACAGTAAAACGCACATTTCATAAAAACAGAGCATGAACTTCTGGTTTTCCTGAAGAACAGCTGTAGCCATCTTCCTTTTCTTTAAATTCACATAAAAACATGCAAAAGAGAACTGAATATATGCTTTCACTGAGTGAGCAAGAAATAGAGTTTACTTGCCTGAATTCTGCAACACAAACACAGCCGAAGTTCAGCAAATCACCTGCACTCCGTTCGTCTCCTTCAAAAGTTTTGAAAGGATTCTGCTCGGTTTTCTTTAGAAAGAGCACCGCTTACTATGATTTGTTTTGAAAGTAATGATGCATGAAGCAGCTTATGATTCTATTTATATGATTTAAATTCCTAAGGAAGGAAAACTGATGGATCTGTGTAAACAGATCCAGATTAAGTTTTGAGATGGATCTGTGTAAACAGATACAGATTAAGTTTTGAATTACACAAAACCTGTTATTGTGTTACTAATGTTTCTACTTAGTGTACAGATGTTAGCTATCGAAGAAAACTGTCATGAAGCAGAATCTGTCCAGTCGTGAGAAGAAAAGATTTTATCAGCTGCGAGCTACAGTGATTCAGCTGCAAACTATCAGTCGTAAGCTATAGTGGACCAGTCGGTGATTTTATCAGTCGATAGTTGATTTCAGCAGGATGTTTATTCAGAAGATATCAGCAGATGGTTAGAAATCAGTAGGTGATTTCTTCCAGGGTAATCAGCAGGCGCAAGCATTTGAGAGATCGCGTGTTTCGTTAAGGATTGTAAAACGAGATATCAGCAGATGGTTAGAATCAGTAGTGATTTCTTCAGGGTAATCAGCAGGCGCAAGCATTTGAGAGATCGCGTGTTTCGTTAAGGATTGTAAAACGATAGCGTTTGTTTAAGATGAAACGACGGCGTCTTGGACTAACGGTAAAATTAAGCCGTTGGTGTTTGCGTATATTCACCTGCTGGTATTTCAGCAGATACACCTTTCCAGAAGAATCAGCAGATAGCTATAGTTGTTCGATTAACCAGTCGATGGAACTTAATGTTAGCGGTAGTTAAACGATGTCGTTTGGATAAATGGATACGACAGCATTTTGCCTTCGCGCTAAGATTCAGTCGATGGTTTTTGCGATGGTGATAACCAGCAGGTACATCTCCTAAGGGAAACCAGCAGATAGCTACAGTGAAATTAAAAGAGGAATCTGGATGCATCGAGGAGAAGAAACCTGGTCGAGAAGAAAAGCAGTAACGTTGTTTAAATAAAAGGGAAATCTGGAACATCAAAGTTGAACCCCAGCTGGAACAGAAACTAACAAGAGGCAGTTGGAGCAGCTGGAACAGCTGGAACGATAAGGACCAGCTGGAACGCTAAGGAGAAGATGAACCAGCTGGAGAGACAAGTTGGACCAGCTGGAACGATAAGAACCAGCTGGAGCGCTAAGGGGATGATGACGTCAGCAGTGATGTCATCACAATCAGCAGCTGATAAGAGAAGCGCAAGAGATGGAGCGACGTCGTTTAACTCTTAACAGGAAATTCAGTCGCAAGCTACAGTATGTTCAGCAGTGAGCTACAGTCGCATCAGCAGTTGCAAAGAAAGAAAATTGAACCAGCTGTAGTGCGATGAAAAGATGAATCAGCCGACAACAGAATCTAACAGTTGTTGATTACATGAAGAAAGGCAAAAGCTGATAACAGACGTTGATCAGGTTCAAGCGAAGCAGTTGACGAATTATATTATGAAGAATTACTAAAGCTGGATGTCAACTGCTGAGCCTAGTTCAAGTGTTGAAGACGACAAAAAGCCTGCAAAAGAAAGGACACAAGGACAACTCCCTGTCGGTACTTTACAAAACATCTTTCAACGGGAAGAACTTGTGTCCAACGGATTGAATTTGAACAGAGGCTATTTAAGGGAGAAGATTTGAAGGAAGAAGATGATGATTTTCGTGAGGATTCAAAAGAACAAAAAGGGAAGAAAAACATAGACGAAGCAGTAGACCGCCATTAGAGAGGAGTGCATAACGAGTGTCTACTGCTGAGTCTCAATCAGCTATTGAAGAGCATTTTCCCAGTGTGTGAGATTATCATTTTGAGAGTTGAGCTATACACTGAAAAATCTCACACACACAGATTCACTCGCATATTTTGAGAGGTGTGCGTAATTGCTTAGCGAGTGAATCACAAACCAAAATTAGATCCCGTCCAAGCACGACGCCGTTAAAATCTATGTTTGTAGCCTTTCTCACATAGGCGTAAAACAAGTGATTGACAGCCGAGGGCTGGTGGAGTCTAGGAGTTCTCGCAGCTGCTGGTTGCGGGATCGGGTCTGTACACGATGTGTAGATCAAATCTTCTAGTGGAACCTTACGATGAGGAAGAAGAGGAGACGTAGGACATTGATGTCCGAACTTCCATAAACAAATAAGCTGTGTATTGTATTCTATTATTTACTTCCGCATAAGCATTTTATTTAGTATTGCATAACACTTCAGTTGCACACACAGTAGTCGAACAGATTTCTGTAAACAGAAATCTGTTTGTGTTGAGTTTTAAAATTAGGATTCAGTTCTTGTATTTTCCGCATGTTTTTATCACATACCAGATCTGTCTCCGGTGCTCTGTTTTAATGTTCAAGAACCGAGGTATTGCACCTCATAATAGCAGCGCAAAATTTTTATTTTTTAATAGCAGCGCTGTTAAGTTGTTTTTCGGTCCTAACAAAAACATGTTATCAATATGTCAAAGTCCCCTAAAAGCGTACTCTGATTTTCAAAGTAAAACCCGATGCAATAAAAACCAAGCCATTTTAGTTAAAACGAAGGATCCGATTGGTTTGCAATTAACCTGCTAAACAACTACTGAATTTCTGTTCTAACATCTGGAAGTCTATGCATTGCAATAGAAATCTGAATAAAGCATGAAGCTAACTTCTGAATGTCGATTTAATGAAGTCTGAAACTTAAGAAATCATGAAATCTGAAATTTAGCTTTTCAAGGCTTAAAACTAAACAGTACAAATCTGAAACTTGAAATTCAACCAAATTAAGAGTTGAAGAAAATAGCATATCAATTTAATCCCTCAAATCTCATAACTTATTAATTGTGGCTATAAAAAGGTCTGGGCACTACAATCTACCCCCCTTAAAATAATTTCATCCTCGAAATTACTATCTTGAAGGGGTCTGGGTAACTTCTCTGCATATCAGCTTCAACTTCCCACGTTGCTTCTCTTTCTGAGTGATTTTTCCATTGAATTCTAATCATTGGGATAGTTCTGTTTCTTAACTTACGATTTTCTTTCGCTAAAATCTTCTCTGCAATCTCTTCGTAAGTCAAGTCTGATGCAAAACGAATGGGTTCATATTTGAGTACATGCGAAGGGTTCGCAATGTATTTCTAAGCGCTGATATGTGGAACACATTGTGAACAGTAGACATCTCTGGAGGTAATGCTAAACGATACGCTAAAGTCCCGATTCGTTCTAAGATCTGAAATGGTCCAACAAATCTGGGACTTAGCTTTCCCTTTCTACCAAATCTGATAACACCCTTCATTGGTGATATCTTCAAGAACACATGATCTCCTACTTCAAAATTCAGATCTCTGCTATGACTGTCTGCATAGATTTTCTGCCTACTCTGAGCAGTTTTCATTCGATCACGAATTCTTTTAATTGCTTCCGCAGTTTGTTCAACAATATCAGGTCCTATATCCGTTATTTCACCTATATCATCCCAAAGAATCGGCGAACGACATTTTCTGCCACACAAAGCTTCGTATGGTGCCATTTCTATCGAAGCTTGGTAACTATTGCTATAGGTGAATTCAATTAATGGCAATATAAAATCCCAACTATCTGAAAAGTCAAGAACACTAGCCCGTAACAAATCTTCCAGTATTTGGATAACTCTTTCTGATTGTCCATCTGTTTGAGGATGGAACGCTGTACTGAAAGTTAATTTAGTCCCTAAGGCTTGGTGTAAGCTTTTCCAAAATCTCGAAGTAAATCTGGGATCTCTATCTGATACTATAGAACTTGGAATTCCGTGAAGTCTGACTATTTCTTTGATGTACAACTCTGCATACTTATTCAAATCATAAGTTGTTTTAACAGGTAGGAAATGTGCAAACTTAGTTAATATATCAATGAAAACCCAAATTGCATTGTATCCAAGTGCTGTTCTGGGTAATCCTACAACGAAATCCATCGCTATATTGTCCCATTTCCATACGGGTACAAGAAGTGGTTTCAACATTCCAGCAGGTCTCTGGTGTTCTGCTTTAACTTGCTGACATGTTAAACATTCAGCGACGAATTTACAGATGTCACGCTTCATCCCCGGCCACAAAAACAGAGCTTGAAAATCCTTAAACATCTTTGTTCCTCCTGGGTGAATTGAATATGGTGAGTTATGGGCTTCATTCATAATTTCATTGCGCAAATTATCTGTGCGCGGTATCCACAACCGACCTTGGTATTTCACAATTCCTTCATCCACTGTATACACATTTGTTCCCCTATCTTCATATTGTTTCTTCCATTTCTGAAGCTGATCATCTTTCGCTTGACCCTCTCGAATCCGATCTTTCAAAGTTGATTGTATTGTAAGAACTGATAACTTAGTAGCATTCTCCTTCTTGAAAATTCCCAGTTCAAATATGTTGATATCTAACGCTAGAGGAATCTGAACTGAAATCTGAGCTAAACCCACATTTCTTCTACATAACGCATATGCTACTATGTTAGCTTTACCGGGGTGATAGCTGATTACACAATCGTAATCTTTGTCCAGTTCGAGCCATCTTCTTTGCCTCATATTCAGCTCTTTCTGAGTAAAGAAATACTTAAGGCTTTTATGGTCTGTAAAAATTTCGCATTTTTCTACATATAAATAGTGTCTCCAAACCTTTAATGCGAAAACAACTATTTCTAATTCGAGATCGTGTGTAGGATAATTTCTTTCGTGAATTTTCAACTGTCTAGAAGTATAAGAAATCACCTTCTTATCTTGCATCAAAACAGCTCCCAGTCCTATCTTCGATGCATCCGTATAAATCACAAAATTACCTTTCTCCGATGGTAACGTTAGGACAGGGGCTTTGATTAACGCAAGTTTTAATTTCTCAAAACTGGACTGGAATTCTAAAGTCCAATCATACTTAGCATTTTTATTAGTCAAAGCTGTTAATGGAACAGCGATCTTCGAAAATCCCTCTATAAATCTGTGATAATAGCCTGCAAGTCCTAAGAAACTTCGGATTTCTGTTACACTCTTAGGTACAGGCCAATCCCGTACAGCTTCTACTTTTGAAGGATGTACTTCTATTCCATTCTTTGAAATAATATGACCCAAGAATATAACTTTTTCGATCCAGAACTCACATTTGCTAAACTTAGCAAATAACTGTTTATTTCTTAAAATCCATAAGATTTCTCTAAGGTGTTCTTCGTGTTAACCTATGTTCTTAGAGTAGATAAGTATATCGTCTATAAATACTATTACGAATTTGTCTAAGAAAGGTTGAAATACCCGATTCATTAAATCCATAAAGACTGATGGCGCATTAGTCAATCCAAATGGCATAACTAAAAATTCATAATGGCCATATCTGGTTCTAAAGGCTGTTTTGTATACATCTGCTTCCTTAACTCGTAATTGGTGATATCCAGACCTTAAATCGATCTTTGAGAACATAACAGCTCCAAGAAGCTGATCGAATAAATCTTCGATCCTAGGGAGAGAATACTTATTCTTCATTGTTAACTTATTCAGTTCTCTATAATCGATACACAAACGCATACTCCCATATTTCTTCTTTACGAACAGTACTGGAGCATCCCATGGTGAGGTACTGGGTCTAATGAATCCCCTATCCAATAGATCTTGGATCTGGTCTTTTAGTTCCTTCATTTCCTTAGGAGCGAGTCTGTAAGGAGGCTTAGAAACTGGGGCAGCTTCTGGCACTAAATCAATAGTGAATTCTAATTCCCGACTCGGAGGCAAACCTGTAATATCTGCTGGGAAGATATCTGGAAACTCCCTCACGACATGTACATCTTCCAAATTAATTTTCTTTTCAGGGTCTAATAATAAGGCACTTACTAAAAATCCCTGACATCCGTTTCTTAGACACTTCTGGGCTTTTAATGCTGATATTATTTTTGAGGTACCCCTAAACTTATGGGCTTTGAACAAAAATGATGTTCCACCAGGTAATTCAATTTGAACAGACCTCTGCTTAAAGTCGATAACAGCTGCGTATTTGGTTAACCAATCTATTCCCAATATGAAATCAAACTCAGGCATCGGAAATACTATCAAATCTACATAGACAATATTTCCTTGCAACTTAAGTTCTATATTTCGGATAACACGATTGGTTACTATATTATCTCCTGTAGGAATCTGAACACAATATCCTACTTCTACTTCTTCTGGTTTAATAGACAATTTCTTAGAAAACTTATCTGATACGAACGAATGAGTTGCACCAGAATCTAACAGGGCTATTGTAGACATGTTAGCGACAGAGATCTTACCCGTTACCACTGTGGTATCTGCCGGAGCTTCTTCAGCTGTCATCACATAGGCCCTGCTTGTAATGAGTTGTTGTTGTTTCTGGGGGCAGTTCATAGACATGTGGCCTGGCTTGCCACATGTATAACAGACCTTCTGTCCAAAAAGACACTGTCCCGCATGATTTTTCTTGCAGGTAGGACATGGAGGCCTATTCCCATAATTTGGAACAGCAGATATTGGTTGAGCAGAAATTGGCCATTTTACTTCAGGCCCTTGCTGGTTGCTGTTCTGATTCTTGAACTTCCTTCGATCATTTTGCTGGGAAGCCTGCCTCTTCAATTGTCTCTCATCATCAATTGCCTACCAGTCTTGTTCCGCCCGCAGAGCTTTATTTACAGCTGCTCTGTAATCCATAGGCTCTGCCAACCTAACATCATGTTTGATCATGGGCTTCAACCCATTAATGAAATGGCGAAGTTTGGCATCTGCATTTGTCCCAATCAGTGGAACAAAATAACATCCCCTCTCGAATTTGCGGATATAGTCCCGCATCTCCATTCCTTCTTGCTTAAGGGTGGTTAAAAATTCACTCTGCAATTGTTCTCTCACGTCTACAGTAAAGTACTGCTCGAAAAAGACCCTCTTGAATTCCTCCCAGGTAAGAATTTCCAAGTCCACCGTTAACTTGGCTCCTTCCCACCACATCATCGCATCTCCCCTCAGCATATAAATTGCACACCGAGGTCTCTCCAGTTCAGTCAAATGCAGATATTCGAATATCACTTCCATAGATTTGATCCAGCTTTTTGCTACGAACGGATCAGTAGTACCAGAAAATTCCTGAGGTCGCTGCCTCCTGAATCTCTCTTGTGGATCTTCTCGGTTCACTATTCTACCCGAAGACTGACCATTCCCATTAGTGGTTTGATCAACTAATCGTTCTAACAGCTGAGCCATGCTGTTAATAACGGGATTCATTCCATCAGATTCGCTATCTCCTTCTGTATAGCTCCTTCTTCCTATACCTCGTCCTGACATATCTGTAAGGGTAGACCAAATCCACCACAATTCTATATGAGAGATTACTTTATGCTAGAACATGAATTAAAACTCACAAATTTATAAGCGGCTGGAGAGATCTGCTCATACTAGAAGTGTGTTTATCTCTAGGACCATGCTCTGATACAAACTGTAACGACCAGACTTTTCTTAAGTGAATTTTAGAAGTTTAGGGTTCAAATTGAAAGACCCACAAGTTTCGATTCTAAATGATGAACCAATCGTTATTAAATTTTTCTGGGCTAAAGTGCAAATAAATTCAACACTTAAACAATAAGAGAAATCAGACGTGAACTATAAAGGGAGCGGAAATTCTACACATCTGAATAATAATGTCATACGCAGAAATAGGAGAGATCTGATAATGTCATAAGTGAAAATTTCAAGCATGAAGTCTGTACAGATTTCTACAAAATAATCGAACTATAAATCTGATTCAAACAAAATACTATAACTAAGGTTTCTATACAACAAAATCTGAAACAGAAAGGAGCAATGAAATCTGGTGTCCGCGATAAACACTTCCTTCCTTTCTGTTCATCTCCCTCCAGCTCTTATTTTCTCAATACCTGCACTCAATGAAAACTAGTGAGCCAAAGGCCCAACAGGTAAAATCTGGGATATCGAAGGCATACAGATAAAATCAAACGGTATCTGATACAACTGAGATATGAGTACACTTAACAATAGCTAAGCAAAGTATAAAACTGAGGAATCTGAATAATTACGAAAGCATGAAACATGAATCAGTTCTGAAAACATTTTCCAATCATCTTTAAACATACTGCAGAGCTGTGATTAAAATCACACATACACTCTTTATTTCTTTTCTGAAGTTATGACAAAGACACTTGTACATTTGGTCCAATTCGATTGATCAAACTCCTGATATCAGTATTAGCATAAAGCTCATGGTTGAAGGGGTATACAAATCTGTCAATCCGTAATCCTGATCCTTCCTATTTGAAAGGGCACACGATTCGTCAGCCGCGGACTCACCCTTCCTCTGGGGACCATTTGTTGCCAAAGTCATAACTTAAAACTTTCATAAACATAATCTTTCTGCTCATTCTTTTCTTTTGTAAATCTGGTTTCCTTTTCTCTTAGTACGATTTACTGGTTTTTGTTTGTTAAATGATGTTCTGGAACTGTATAAGGATTCTCTGAAATGCTTGCGAAGATGAAAACTGAATAAAAATGCTACTTGAATCTATCAATTGAATAGGATAATTCTTTCGAATTGAAGTTGAAATAAACAAGAAATTCAAATCTATGCTTTCTGTCTCAATTGAAGACGTATTGAAGGAATAAAAGATGAAATCTGAATAAAGAAACAGTAGGAATCTGAATCGAACGTAAGTGTCTCGACGAAGAAGAAACACTTCAGATGCATGAGTCAACTCAGAAGTCAACAAAATCATACGTGAAACAGCAGAAATCTGAATTGAACACAAGCGTCGTAACAAAGAAGAATTAAATCAGATTTCTGTTGGTCAACCAGATGTCAACGCAACTTATACATGACGTCATCAGATGTTACCCAACTAAACGAGTAAATCATATTTCACCTAATAAGACTACTTCCACCAGATGTCAATGGTCAACGATATGAAATTACTAAGTTCATATGTCATACCAAAGGAGAAATCTGAACTTACATAACACATAAACAGACCTCTACTCTTAGAAACATGTTCATCATAGAATATCAGCGATGGCATAAGAACCAGATTTCAGACTTAACCGCGTGGATAAACATGAACTACGACGGTTACCTTTGTCAGAAGAATTCAAATTATCTTAAGAAGTTTCTGGGATTCATCGAATAAGCTACTGGTAAGCTACTTCGATGAGAAATCTTTTGGAAAACTCTGGAAACTACTAGACGAACATCATCATACCATTTTCTAAAACATTTCTGGATCAAAATACTGTAAAACTCAACTTTCATAAAAAAAGAGCATGAACTTCTGGTTTTCCTGAAGAACAGCCGTAGCCATCTTCCTTTTCTTTAAATTCACATACAAACATGCAAAAGAGAACTGAATATATGCTTTCACTGAGTGAGCAAGAAATAGAGTTTACTTGCCTGAATTTTGCAACACAAACACAGCCGAAGTTCAGCAAATCACCTGCACTCCGTTCATCTCCTTCAAAAGTTTTGAAAGGATTTTGCTCGGTTTTCTTTAGAAATAGCACCGCTTACTATGATTTGTTTTGAAAGTAATGATGCATGAAGCAGCTTATTATTCTATTTATATGATTTAAATGCCTAAGGAAGGAAAACACGTTATCAATATGTCAAAGTCCCCTAAAAGCGTACTCTGTTTTTCAAAGTAAAACCCGATGCAATAAAAACCAAGCCATTTTAGTTAAAACGAAGGATCCGATTGGTTTGCAATTAACCTGCTAAACAACTGCTGAATTTATGTTCTAACATCTGGAAGTCTATGCATTGCAATAGAAATCTGAATAAAGCATGAAGCTAACTTCTGAATGTCGATTTAATGAAGTCTGAAACTTACGAAATCATGAAATCTGAAATTTAGCTTTTCAAGGCTTAAAACTAAACAGTACAAATCTGAAACTTGAAATTCAACCGAATTAAGAGTTGAAGAAATATCATATCAATTTAATCTCTCAAATCTCATAACTTATTAATTGTGGCTATAAAAAGGTCTAGGCACTACACTAATAAACCCCTTCTCCAACAGATCTTGAATCTGTTCCTTCAGTTCTTTCATCTCTGATGGAGCTACTCGATAAGGTGGTCTAGATACTGGAGCAGCTCCTGGAATTATATCAATTGAAAATTCCAGCTCTCTATCTGGTGGCAGTCCATGGATATCTTCTGGAAAAACCTCAGGGAACTCATTTACTACCTCTACGGCTGACAGCTGGGGTCTATCAATCGCTGCTAAGGATGATATAATTAAATAGACTCCATTAACATGTTTGGCTAAAAACTGAAATGAATCTTTCCCTGGTGGGTTGACAGCTACTGCTCGTAGTTTAAAGTCAATTACTACCCCATACTTAGTTAGCCAATCTATTCCCAAAATCATATCAAATTCTGGCATCGACAATACAATTAAATCAACAGTAATCTGATGCCCTTGAAGTTTAAGTTCTAAACTCCTAAACGTTCATGCGATACCAGCTTCTCTCCAGATGGTATCGATACACAATAGCCTATCAATACTTGCTCTGGCTGGATGGGCAATTTCTTGACAAACTCAGCAGCAATGAATGAATGTGTAGCTCCTGAATATATTAAAGCCATAGAAGGCAATCCAGCTATCAAAATTTCACTTGTGACTACTGTCGAGTCTGGATTGGCTTGTTCAGCTGTCATTACGTAGGCTCTGCTAGTCACCAGCTGCTTGAACTTTGGACAATATTTCAAAATATGTCCGGGCATTCCACATTTATAGCAGATGTTTTTTCCAAGTCTGCATTGTCCCAGATGATTCTTGTGGCACTTAGGACATTCTTGCCTGTTATTACCAGCAGGAACAGAGCTAATAGGTTGGATCTGTTAGAGTAGATGCCCAACTAGCCAACTTGTGGCGTGTGGGTTTTATAGACTCTTGTATATGACAATCTTTATTTATGAAATACGCATTTATTTATGGCATTCTTTATTTTCATTGTGTTATATAATGTTAACAATTGTGTTGGATAAAGACCTAGAATGCACCATAGTATATGTTAGATGTGATAGTGGATATGATGGCTATCATGAAACACATCTAATAGTCACTATGCATTCTGAACTCGTTCCTAGTCGATTGGGCCGTCAAAATGAGGATAAGGCCGCCCGAGCTTGAGACTAGCATCTGCGATGTGAATTACCATGTTTCATTGGTAGGGAACATTGTGATGTTCTGAGCATGAAGATGGATAGTGACCTGGTGATCTATCGAACTACCCTCGTTCGGACATTCCAAGTGGTTACCATTTGTCGAGTGGATAAGTCCGAGGTCTTGGTTTTGAATCCGCATGTTTTAAATTGTGATTTAAAATTGCATGAGACCAAATTTTCAAAAATAAAATCTCTCGTTTTAAATACGATTTAATATCAAGATCAATAATTTATTCGATAAACTAAGGGAATTTAAATCTGTTTAAATTATCCCTACCTTCCATCAACAATAGGTGTACGCCGATGCTACCCGCATACATGGCCCGGCTCATATTATTGAGGGGGTTATGTATGCTGGAAAGCTGTACACATCATTGACACTCGTTGTGAGTCGGTTGGAACTCCCTTTAACGTTGGCTCATATTATTGGGGACGTTAAGGGGACCGTCCTTCACGACTCAATATTGATGGGTCATCTTGACACGTGATAGTAATCGGCGTCATATTATTGGGCCCTTACTGGACGTGAGGTAAAGTACATGGAGGTTGCACCGGTTGCAATTGAATTCTACCTTTTGGGGGTCATGGTTGGCTGATATTATACTGGACCATGATCGCTCGATTGGACTCTGTGTACCCACTAAGGAAACTTGCTTTCCCGATTTCATTAGAGGGTGGTGAAATCGTTAAAATAGTGGGAGGATAATTTATAAAACTAAATGACCTTGTTTTATGTCTTAGAATTTTTAATATATAGTTAGTAATGCATGTCTGTTTTTCATTTCAGTATAAACTGCATTTATAATGTCTTCGATCAAAAACCCACTCGCTGCTATACTGGATAGCAACAAGTTCACCGGTCTGAACTACCAAGACTGGCTTCGAAACCTCAACATTGTGTTGGCTTCGGAGAAACTTCTCTATACGATAGAGAAGAGCACTCCGAAGGAAGCCCCTGCCGATATCAGCTCTGAGGAGCTGATTACGCTTAAACAATGGTGGGACAACGAGCTTAAGACTCGATGCTATGTGATGGCATCGATGTCCAAAGAATTGCAACGGCGCTTTGAGAAGACGAAGTATGCTGCTGACATACTCTTTCATCTCAAGGAACTATATGGGGAGAACTCTCGACATGAGAGGTTCACCGCTGTCAAGGAGCTTATGACGAGCCTCATGCGCGATGGGACTTCGGTCCACGATCATGGGGTTCGTATGATTGGGCTCGTTGAAAAGCTGGCGGGCCTTGATATCACACTTCCACATGAGCTGTCTGTGGATGTGCTTCTCCTCTCACTACCTGCTGCATTCGACCCCTTTGTGGTCAACTTCAACATGAACAAGCTGGCAGCCACCCTCGAAGAGGTGGTTAACATGCTGGTCGTGTTTGAGGGAGTCATAAAGAAGGACAAGCCCGTCCTCCTTATGGGATCTTCTTCCTCTGCGAAGAAGGGGCCCAGACGCAAGGGTAAGAAGCGTTCTGCCCCTACGAAGGAGGAAAAGCCCACTAAGAAGCCGAAGGCAAAGACTTCCAAGCCAAACAAGACCGAGGATGTTTGCCACCACCACAAGCCTGGGCATTGGAGGAGGAACTGCAAGGAGTACCTCGAGCAGTTGAGAACTGCAAAAGGTATGTTCTATATCGAAATAAATATGTCTCTTAATTCGACTTCTTGGGTACTTGATACCGGATGTGGATCTCATATCTGCAATGATTTGCAGGTGATGACAAGAAGCCGACGTCTTAGAGAGGATGAGACCCACTTGAGGCTGGGCAATGGAGCAAGAGTTGCTGCAGTAGCTATAGGATATGTTTATTTATTTCTGTCGTCAAATTTTAAGTTGTTATTGAAGGATGTTTTATTTGTTCCCGAATTGATAAAGAACATTATTTCTGTTTCTATTCTTGATAGTGATGGATATTCTTGTGTTTTTGCTAATTCGATTTGCAATATATACAAGAATGAATGTTTGATTGGTATTGGGGAACGCGAAAATGATCTATACACCTTAAATTAAAACCAGTTCCAACTCGCGATATGGAAACACATACAACAACAATTAAAAGGAAACACGATAGCTTGAACACAGCACAACTTTGGCACGCTAGGCTAGGTCATATTTCTCTAAGAAGGATGAACAAGTTAGTTAGGAGTGAAATGTTTGATTTGTCAGACATTAACTCCCTACCGACTTATGAGTCTTGTCTCAAAGGAAAGATGACTAAACAACCCTTCAAGGGCAAGCATGAACGTGCTCAAGGCCAATTGGATTTGATCCATAATGATGTGTGTGGACCACATAGCATTGGTACTAAGTACGGTCACACATACTTCATCACCTTTACCGATGATTACTCTAGGTATGGGTACTTGTGCTTAATGAAGCACAAGTCTGAATCCTTTGAAAGGTTCAAAGAATTCAAGGCTGAAATAGAAAATCAGTTAGGGAAAAGTATTAAAGCGCTTCGATCCGATCGAGGTGGTGAATACTTGAGTGCTGAATTTCAAGACTATCTGAAAGAGAATGAGATTCTCTCGCAGTAGATCCCTCCGGCCACACCACAGCTCAATGGTGTAGCGGAGCGTCGTAATCGAACCCTGATGGACATGGTTCGATCTATGATGAGCTTCACTGAGCTTCCTACCTCATTTTGGGGCTATGTGCTCGAAACGGCGGTAATGTTGTTGAACAATGTCCACACCAAGGCAGTGGATAAGACTCCATATGAGATATGGATGGGCAAACCACCCAAATACTCATACATTAGGATTTGGGGATGTCCTGCTTACGTAAAGCAGACAGTGGGAGATAAGCTGGATACTAGATCTATATTATGCTACTTCATTGGGTATCCAAAGAATTCTATTGGATACTACTTCTACTATCCAAACGAAAAAAAAGTGTTTGTTTCTAGGAATGCCACCTTTATGGAAAGGGAATTTCTACTTGATAGAAAGGGCAAAATAGTAGAACTCGAAGAGGTTCGAGAACCAACTGAAGTACCAAGTGAATCTCCTGTGCCTCCAGAGCCAGTGCCAGAAATGGTCGCACCTAGGAGATCCGAAAGGGTTCCTAGGGCTCCTGAAAGATATGGTTTCCTCCTTGAAGATGATCAAAGTGATCAAGTTGTTGGATGTGATCCAAGGACTTTCAAGGAGGCAATTTTCGATGCTGATTCTAATTTGTGGCTTGAAGCAATGCAGTCTGAGATTGACTCAATGCATGCGAACCAAGTTTGGACTCTTGTTAATCCTCCCGAAGGAATTGTTCCTATTGGGTGCAAATGGATATACAAGAGAAAACTTGGGCCTGATGGTAAGGTACTGACCTACAAGGCACGGCTGGTCGTGAAAGGTTACACTCAAAGGCAAGGTGTTGACTATGATGAAACCTTTTCACCAGTCGCAATGTTCAAGTCGATTAGAATCTTACTGGCCATATCCGCATGGTACGACTATGAGATATGGAAAATGGATGTGAAAACTACGTTCCTTAATGGAAACATTAAGGAAGAGATCTATATGACGCAGCCTGAGGGTTTCACATCTGTGGGAAGTGAGCATAAGGTATGCAAACTTCAGAGATCGATATACGGTCTCAAACAATCATTGAGGAGTTGGAACCTGAGATTTGATGAAACAATTAAAGAATTTGGTTTCATCAAGAATCCCGAGGAGCCATGTGTATATAAGAAGGTAGTCAAAAGTGCTGTGACATTCCTTGTACTTTATGTTGATGACATTCTACTCATTGGGAATGATGTAGGAATGCTGCAGTCAACTAAAGTATGGTTGTCTAGTAGATTCTCGATGAAGGACATGGGTGAAGCATCCTATATTCTTGGAATACAGATCTATCAGGATAGATCGAAACGGATGCTCGGACTCACCCAAGCCACCTACATCGATACCATACTTAAGAGGTTCTCTATGGAAGAGTCCAAGAGAGGACACCTACCTATGAGCCACGGGGTCACTCTATCTAAGTCTATGTGTCCGAAGACTGATGATGAGATAGAGAGTATGACACGTGTGCCATATGCCTCGGCAATAGTAGTATTATGAATGGCATGATCTCAACTAGACAGGATGTCGCATATGATCTGAGTGTCACGAGCCGCTACCAGGCCAACCCCGGCCAATTTCATTGGAAGGCTGTGAAAGATATTCTTAAGTACTTGCGAAGGACTAAGAATATGTTCATGATCTATGGGGGTGGTGAACTGAAATTGGAAGGCTACACTGATTCTAGCTTTCAATGTGACGTGGATGATTCGAAGTCTACCTCTGGATTTTTATTCATGCTCAATGGTGGTGCTGTATCTTGGAAGAGTTCCAAGCAAGACACCATCGCGGATTCAACCAATGAAGCTGAGTACATCGCAGCATCAGCTGCTGCTAAGGAGGCGATTTGGATAAGCAATTTCGTCCAAGAGTTGGGCGTCATTCCTGATGGAGTTGGTCCAGTCCCGGTGTACTGCGACAACACGGGTGCCGTTGCGCAAGCAAAGGAGCCTGGGTCTCACCAAAGATCCAAACATATACTGAGGAAATACCACATAATCCGGGATATTGTGGCTAGAGGTGACATAGCAGTTGAGAGAGTCGCCTCTGCGGACAACATTGCTGATCTACTTACGAAGCCCTTGCCAGGACCGTTGTTTGAAAAACATCGCGAAACAATGGGACTGCGTCTGATGAGTAGTTGGCTATAGGGCAAGTGGGAGATTGTTAGAGTAGATGCCCAACTAGCCAACTTGTGGGGTGTGGGTTTTATAGACTCTTGTATATGACAATCTTTATTTATGAAATACGCACTTATTTATGGCATTATTTATTTTCATTGTGTTATATAATGTTAACAATTGTGTTGGATAAAGACCTAGAATGCACCATAGTGTATGTTAGATGTGATAGTGGATATGATGGCTATCATGAAACACATCTAATAGTCACTGTGCATTCTGAACTCGTTCCTAGTCGATTGGGCCGTCAAAATGAGGATAAGGCCGCCCGAGCTTGAGACTAGCATCTGCGATGTGAAGTACCATGTTTCATTGGTAGGGAACATTGTGATGTTCTGAGCATGCAGATGGATAGTGACCTGGTGATCTATCGAACTACCCTCGTTCGAACTTTCCAAGTGATTACCATTTGTCGAGTGGATAAGTCCGAAGTCTTGGTTGTACTGATTAGTCCTCACTACTCGAAACGCCATTGAGACTCTACATGATAGGCGCCTCATTTTGACCCGTTTGCCGACTCACTTGGGATCATTAGGCGGCGGGATTGGGTGAGGTTCCGATGCATGTAGGAGTCGATGCTTTGTTGTCGAGGATTCACCGCTCGATTACATGCGTGGATATCCTATGCTATCTGAGGAGATAATAGTGTATAAACCTCTGGCCAGAGTACTAGAAGTGTTTTAGGTAAATGGGTTTACCTAGTAACACTCGCGATGTCACTATTCGATCTCCAAGATGCATGCATTAGCTGTCGGATCTCTAGCGGCTCTCGATTTACCAATGATCGTTGATCTGATCGGGATATATGTGTTGAAAGGACCATACTGTACGCTAACCACGACCAACTGGTTCTTGCAGGCACTATCAGTGATACCTAGGGGATCATGGGGCGATGTTGCTAGGCTCTTTACCATGATCCGTTGGGCAAGTCCGAAATTATGATTTCGGAGCCACAATGGTTGTGGGCCCACGGCTAGTTGTATCCCTGAACCATTGAGGGTCACACAAGTACTGGATTCATGATTCCCGCGCGGAAACTGAGCTCAATGTGTTGAGCATATGAAGAGGATTTTAGGGAGTGCGACTTCCTAAAAGTCAACAAGGGTCAAATTGCAATTTCCAAAAGGTTGGAGGACTAAACTGCAATTTTGGAATGGGTGTTCTGAAAAATGGTTTTTCACATCATAATACTCAGTTTTGGAAACTGAATCGATCGGTCCGATCTGATCGGCGATCGGAGTTGTAATGAAGTCGAAGTGATGGATATCGTCATTTGGACCCGGGCCGTTGGACCGGTCCAAGTCCATTACTAGTCTACTTATAATAGACTTAGGGCTTCATTAACAACACACACAACTCATAACACTCCAACCCTAGACCTAATACACGGCCGCCCCCCTCCTCTCCCACTCGACCACCGTCGGCCGCCGCCCCAAGCGCCGCCGCTTGCCGGTGATCGGACTTTTTTCGATCAGTTTTTTGAGGTGATTCCGTCCGTGGCAAATCCGTCAAGTCTTCTAGTGCAGATTGACGGAGGAAGATTGAATCCGGTCGGGATCTGATTGGAGGATCTACCGCCGCCTACCGACAAGAGCCAGATTTTCCCTGTGAAATCTGGTTGGAGCCAGGCGCCTAGACGCCAGCAAGATGACAACTTCTAACATCCTATGTATGATTTTGTTGCCTTAATCGATGTATTGAATGCTTTCCGGGGCCAAATTTTTGTTTTCCGCTGCGCCCCCGGGAAGTGGGATCCTGATCCGCCATCGTATGCAACAGTATATTCGTCGCTGAATGTTTAACGTGCCAACAAGTTAAAGCAGAACATCAGAGACCAGCTGGGATGTTAAAACCTCTTCCTATACCATTGTGGAAGTGGGACAATATAGCGATGGATTTCGTTGTAGGATTGCCAAGAACAGTCCAGGGATTTAATGCAATTTGGTTTATCATTGATAGATTAACTAAAACTGCACATTTCCTACCTGTTAAGACAAATTATGACTTGAATAAGTATGCTGAATTATATATCAAGGAAATAGTTAGACTTCACGGGATACCAAGCTCTATAGTATCTGATATAGATCCCAGATTTACTTCAAGATTCTGTAAAAGTTTACACCAAGATTTAGGAACTAAATTAACTTTCAGTACAGCGTTCCATCCTCAAACTGATGGACAATTAGAAAGAGTTATCCATGTACTGGAATATTTGTTACGGGCTAGTGTTCTTGACTTTCAGATAGTTGGGATTCTAAGTTACCGTTGATTGAATTCACCTACAACAATAGTTACCAAGCTTCTATATAAATGGCACCATACGAAGCTCTGTATGGCAGGAAATGTTGTTCGCCGATTTTTTGGGATGATATAGGTGAAAGAACGGAGATAGGACCTGATATTGTAGAGCAAACTGCTGAAGCAATTAAAAGAATACGTGATCGAATGAAGACTGCTCAGAGTAAGCAGAAAAGTTATGCAGATAGTCATCGCTGAGATTTAAATTTTGAAGTAGGAGATCATGTGTTCTTAAAGATATCACCAATGGAGGGTGTTATCAGATTTGGTAGAAAGGGGAAGCTAAGTCCCAGGTTTGTTGGACCATTTCAGATATTAGAGCGAATTGGGACTTTAGCATATCGATTAGCGTTACCTCCTCAGATGTCTACTGTTCACAATGTGTTTCATATATCAACACTTAGAAAGTACATTGCAAACCCTTCACATGTACTCAGTTATGAACCCATCCAGTTAGCGTCGGACTTGACTTACGAAGAAATTCCAGAGAAGATTTTAGCAAAAGAGAATCGTAAGTTAAGAAACAGAACCATTCCAATGATTAAAATTTAGTGGGCAAATCACACTGAAAGGGAAGCTACTTGGGAGGTCGAAGCTGATATGAAGAAAAGCTATCCAAATCTTTTTAAGTAAGTAATTTCGGGGACGAAATTATTTTAAGAGGGGTAGATTGTAACGCCCAGACATTTCTATAGTCCACAATTAGTAAGTTATAAGATTTAAAGGATTACATTGTTATGTTATTCAACTCTTATTTCAGTTCAGTTTCAAGTATCAGATATTGTTTGGCTTTCTTTGTTTAGAAGCTAAATTTCAGATTCCATGTTTACGCATTTATCAGCCTTCATTATGTTTTGGGTTGATATTCAGATATTAGGAATACAATTTCAGAAGGTGTCTAGTCGATTTCTGCAAGCCAATCGAATTCTTTGTTTTAACTAAAATTTGTTCGGTTTCCATATGCATCACTTTATTTTCAAACAGAGTGCGCTTTTAAGATTTCTGTTGCATATTGGTTAAACGTTTTTTCCTTCCTTAGGCATTTTAAATCATATAAATAGGATGATAAGCTGCTTCACGCATCATTATTTTCAAATCAAATTACTTTGAAACGGTGCTCTCTCTCTGAAGAAGCCGAACAAAATCCTTTCAAAGTTTTTAAAAGCCCAGCCGTGAGCTTCTGTAATTGGCCGTGATTTTCCTGTAGCTTGCCTGAGATCTGTTGTGCGTATGTTTAGCAGGAGTTGGATCAGTTCTCTCGGGCTCCTTAGTTATTGTGCAGAACTAAGGTACGGATTGGATCTTGTAAACGCATTTGCATCTCCGTTCAGCTTTTGCAGCCATTGCTTCGTTGTTATTGTTCTGTTTACTTACCAGGATGCGAGGGAGAACGGTGATTCTGTACTCTCATTTCCCCTATGCGCCGAGTGGCTAGCTACCACAGTTCATAGGTTGGGTTGTTGATGCATCTGGTAAGGGTGGGCGAGTAGGGGTGAGTGGGTAGCACCCACATGTCCTACACTCACCGTGGCCACATATTCTGTTGCAGATTCCGTTGAGCTGTTGTTTCCTTTCTCATGCATAGCATCTGCATTTTATTCTTGCTGTTTACTGCTGTTTTATAGTTGCTCTCCGTACTGGGGTTTGATCCCATGTCCCTCTGGACCTTGGTTTGTTTCCTTGTTTGTGTTGTTTTCAGGAAACCCAGGTTTTACAGCTGGTCGTGGTTTTAACCCAGCTGGTGGTGCCCCAGGAGGTGGTTAGTGTGTCCCAGTGCGTATAGCATATCTATATGTATCAGTTGAGTTAGCCAGGGGATGCCCTGTGCTTCGTTGTTGTATTTAGCTTGTTGGAGTCTGATATATGTTGCTGTTGTTTTTATGCTATACTGTATTGTTATGGCTTGTAGCCTTTGGTTGTTTAGTTGTTTTTACAAACTGGGATCTATTTTAAGTATCGCACTATTTTAAATTATATTGTTTTAACTCATCAGGCCAAAAGCAAAAATTTTACCCGCTTTTTAATAGCTTCCGCATGTGTTTGTTTGTTTTACTCTGATATGAGCACGAGGCCTGACATGAACTCTGTTTCTTGCTCACTCAGTGAAAGCATATATTCAGTTCTGTTTGCATGTTTATATGAGATTTTAAAGAAAGGAAGATGGCTTCGGCTGTTCTTCAAAAGTTCAGAAAAGTTTATGCTCTATTTTTATGAAAGTTGCGTTTTACTGTATTTTGATCCAGAAATGTTTTAGAAAATGGTTTGGTGATGCTCATCCAGTAGATTCTTGAGTTTTCTTCAGAAATTCCATCGAAGTAGCTTATTCTATTATTTCCAGAAATTTCTTCAGATATTTTGAATTCTTCAGACAAAGGAAAACCATCGTCATTCACCTGGTTAAGTCTGAAATCTGGTTCTTATACCACGACTGATATTTCTTTGTTGAAAATATTCTAAGTATAGATTTCAGCAGTTGCGTTGATTATGTCTAGCTGTTGTCAGCTTTCGTGGGTGTTCATCAATTGTTAACTATTTACAGTAACCTTCGTTTCCCATAGAGTAATATCTGTTGGCAGATACCTACTATTCATTACCTTTCAGCAACTATCATCAGTTATCTACTATTACAGTAGCTGTTGACAGTAACTTTATTTCCATAGAATGGTATCTGTCGTCAGTAACCTCGTTTCCCAGAAAGTGATATCTGTTGACAGAAACCGTCCATATTTCAGTAGATAGTTACTGTTCATTTTCTTCAACAGATAATGAAATTTCAGAATTTGATTTCTTATTCATTTATGCTTCAATTCATATGAATTATTCGAGTTAACTGACAGATTCAACTAGCAAATTTATTCAATTTTCATCTTCGCAAGCATTACAGAGAATCCTCACTCATTCTCAGAACATCATCGAACAACGAAAAAGTAGTAAATCATACGAGGAAGAAAGAAAACAGATTTAGGAAAGAAAAGAAAGAGCAGAACACTGTTTTAAGAAATGTTTTAAGTTATGACAACAGAAAGGGTCCCCAGGAAGGATAAGGATTATGGCTGACGAACCGTATACCCCTTCAAAACCCAGTTAGGATCAGGATTACGGGTCGACGGACTTGTATACCCCTTCACCATGAGCCATAGTGCTAGACTGATATCAGGAGTTTGATCAAACGAATTGGACCAAATGTTTAAAGTGTTGTCATAATTTCAGAAAAAGAAAGAAGAGCACAAGTTTGATTTTAGTCACAGCTCTAGAGATATTTAAAGAAAGAATTTCAGAACTGATTCATGTTTATGCTTTCGATTTCTATCAGATTTCTCAGTTATGTATTTCGCTTGTTTGTATATAAGCGTACTTCAAGTTTCAAAATTTCATTATGTGTTTTGATATTGCCAGATTTACCTGTTGGGCCTTAGGCTCACTAGTTTTCATTGAGTGCAGATAATGATCAGTAAGGAGCTAGAGAGAGATGAACAGAAAGGAAGGAGGTGTTTATCGTGGACGTCTTTCTGTTTTGTTCTCCCGTTTCTGTTTTCTACTTCAGAAATTTCAGCAGTAGAAATTTTGTATTACAACAGACAGTTAAACAGTAGTTGTCTGTTCCACCCATTTTGTTATATTAATCGAAGTGTTTATTAGCTTTTGGCTTTCTCTTCTCACACGTTAACGTTCCGCATACGTTTCCGTTTTCGCTTGATACACATTTCAGTAGTTGCAAGTTGATCATATTCGCAATTTAACACAGAAATTAGTAACGACTTATTATTTAGTCAAGATCGAAAATTTTTGGTCTTTCAATTCGAATCCTAAACTTCTAAATTTCATTAAGAAAAGAGAGGGTCGTTACATCTGGAGTCTACCAATCTTGATGAATCAAGTGATGACGAGGCACGCAACGGATGTCAAGCTGATGACCAGCACGCACTAGACATACCAATTACCAATGCCAATATTCAAGCTGTTGAGCGAGCTGGAATAGATCGTGATCAAGATGGTGGAGTACATGAGCAAACTGGTGTACCAAACATAACAAGTGTGATCCTACAAAAAGTGGTATTCCAGTAGATCCAGCTGGAATGCAGGGGGAACAACATGAACCAACTACCTCATATCGACCAAGTTTCCAATGGAATAAAAATCATCCACCTGAGCTGGTTATCGATAATCCTACTGCATCACTTAGGACATGAGTCCAGATGATAAAAGAATACTTTAATTCTGCATTCATATCACACATTGAGCCTAATAAATTTGCAGAAGCCTTAGCAGACCCAAGCTGGATAGAAGCAATGCAAGAAGAACTAGGACAATTTGAACGTAGAAATATAAGGAATCTGGTTCCCAGACCTAATGATCAAAACGTAACAGGAACTAAATGGGTCTTTAGGAACAGCTAGATGAAAATGGAAATGTAGTTTGAAAAAAGCTAGGCTGGTAGCACAAGATTATAGACAAGAGGAAGGAATAGACTTTGAAGAATCCTTTGCACCAGTAGCTAGACTTGAAGCCATTAGAATATTTCTGGCATATGCATCATTTAAGAATTTCAAAGTTTATATGGATGACAAAAGTGCATTCTTAAATGGCATCTTGAATGAGAAAGTGTATGTTACACAACCTCCTGGCTTCGTAGACCATACCGGACCGAAGTATGTATACAAGCTTGATAAAGCGTTGTATGGTCTGTAACAAGCTCCCAGAGCTTGATATGATGATCATGTCTTGTTATTACAGATATATGTAATAAATTCGAGATGATCATAATGGGGAGCTAACATTTTTATATAACATAATGTATTGGAATATTCTAGCTTTGCGAAAAATTTTCCAAGTTGACGCAGGATAAATTCGAGATGATCATAATGGGGAGCTAACATTTTTCCTAGTATTACAAGTAAAGCAGCTTTAAGATGTATATTCATCAATCAACCGAATTATACCAAGTAGCTTCTCAAGAAGTTCGGGATGGAAAATTGTTCATCAATGGCTACTCCCATGAGTGCTTCCATCAAACTGGACAAAGACGAAGCTAGAACTGTCATTGATGTAACCATGTATCGTGGGATGATTGGTTCGCTTTTATACCTCACTGCAAGTAGACCAGACATCATGTTTTTTAGAACTGTCATTGATGTAACCATGTATCGTGGGATGATTGGTTCGCTTTTATACCTCACTGCAAGTAGACCAGACATCATGTTTTTGGTTTGTATGTGTGCCAGATTTCAAGCTGAACCAAAACAATCACACTACATGGCCGTTAAACGGATTCTTAAATATTTGAAAGGCCCGCAGAACGTGGGTCTTTGGTATCCCAAAGACACAAGTTTAAACTTGATTGGTTATAGTGATGAAGACTATGCAGGGTGTAAGATTGATCAAAGTAGCACAAGTGGGGCTTGTCAATTTCTGGGTGACAGAAAAATATCATGGTTTAGAAAGAAACAGACATCGATAGCCACATCCACCACTGAGGCAGAGTAACTCGCAGCTAAAAGCTTTTGCACTCAAATGTTATTTGTTCAACAACAGCTCCGAGACTATGGCATCGATGCACAGGAAGCACCCATCTTCTGTTACAACACTAGTGCAATCGCGATTACTCAAAACCCCGTGCTGCATTCCAAAACCAAGAAAATCGACATACGCCATCATTTCATTCGAGACCACGTACTAAAAAAAGATGTTCGGGTGGAGCATGTGCCAACAAATCAGCAAGTAGCTGATATCTTCACCAAGCATCAGTCGGACGCTAATTTTTCTTACTTTAGAAACATTATAGGTCTCCTAGATATGTCATGATTGTGTTCTGCATGCATGAATTCAGGGGAAACAATATAAGTTTAATAGATAACTAAACAGTCCGTTGGTTGTATTCGAGCTGGTTAGCATCGTGCCAGTCTGGTCCAGCTTGAGGCTTGTACATTGAGATGTTATCACGGTTTTTGACTTATTTGTTTTTGTGCTGGTAAATAAAGTCGAATTGTAGAGATTGGGTTGCTTCCAAAATGTATTTAAATTGGACGGTCATCCTTCCGGAGTTTCAAATGTCTTTTTAATATGATGATGACACGTCTCCCGTAAAAAACCCTTCTCTCTCCCCGTTCGTACATAAACAGTTTATTTTTACTTTTTATAGTACGCTTTAAAATCTTCATGCAATCTTGAAATCTAGCAATCAAATTTACTGCATTCTTTGTGCAATCTTGTGCATTTTACGATTTCCTAATTCCTTATTACTAGAAATGGCAGCATCTTTCTCTGTTAACGCATTGCAGGTTGATTTTGCATCGGTGCTCGCTATGGAGCACACCGGAATGGCTCGCATGTTCAAATCTCTGGTGCACACAATACTTGAAGGGTTTTTAGCAGCACCGGGTTCTGTGTATGAGAATGCGGTGGTTGAGTTTTTCGCTAATGCGAAGGTAGTTTCAGGGAGCATTATCAGTACCGTCACCAATAGGAGATTGGCACTAACAAAGGACGTGTTTGCAGAGGCGTTTGGGTTGCCAACTGAGGGAATGGTTGGATTTCTGGATATCCCAAAAGAAATAGTGGTTGTGATGCTGGACAGATTTTCCGGGTCAGATGTGTCGTTCAGGGCACCAAGAAAAAATAAGGAAATGAAAAAGGAATATTGTCTGCTGCACGATATTGTAGCTAAGGCGTTGTGTGCAAAGGCTGGGTGCTTTGATATTGTCACCAACGAGAAGTTTGATTGATGGTAGCTATTACTGTAGGGTTGAAGGTGAACTGGGCGCAAGTGTTGTTTCAAGTGTTGACGGCTATGGTGAACAACCCGACCCATCAATCCCAAGGGTTTACGGTTCAGCTGAGTGTGGTGTTGGAGCATCTGTTCAAGGCTGATCTTGGGGAGTCAGTCAAGCTCCATCCACAGAAACTACTTACCAACAAATCGGTACGGACGTACATCAAGAGAATCTGACTGTTGGGCCAGCTGGAGAAACCAGCAAGGTGTCAGGGGCTACTGCCAGTAAACACCAATCTATTGCGGATAGTTTCCCATCAAAAAGGGCTGAGACAGAAGCCGGTGAAAAGAAGAAGGCCGAAAAGAGGGTTGTGGAGAAGAAGAAGAAGCAGCAAGAAAAGGTAAAGAAGGTGGTGGAAAAGCAGCCTGAGGAGGATGGGAATCAAGATCCTCCCACAAAATCAAAGTCAGATACCATCTCGGACAAAGATTCGTGCACAATAGCCAATCTGAGAAAAAGAAGCGCAAAGCATAAACAGGTGGTTGAGTCATCTTACTCTAAGGCTACCATAACTGTTCCTCTGGTGCTCATGACGAATAAGCATCAGACCAAGAGGGCAAAGAGGGTGCCTCCTACCGTTGGAAATCAAACAGAGTCCCAATCTGGTCCAGTCCCTAAAGAACCAGCACGGGGTGACGAAGGGCCAACTGCTAATGAACCAGAGGCTACAATGGCAACACCTCCAGAGGTGGAGATGCATGCTGATGATGGCTCCAACACTCTTGAGCAAAACGAGCATATGGAGAACCAAGTTGGTAAGGAGATCCAGGATGGAAATGATCCTAATTTTGCTCAGGGCGAGTTTGATAAGCCTATTGTTGGTGGTCCCGAAGGACATATAGGGAAAACTCAAGAGAGTGAGGAACAGGTGGACAATGTTGGTCGAACACAGCAGGAGGATAGTAGCAAAAGGACGGAGATGGAGCCTGTTATCAATGAAGAGGCTATTGTGGAGATGCGTGAACTACCAAACCAGCTGAGAAGCCTACAACTTATACTGGAAAGGATGTCTTTGCCCCGATCGAGATTCGAGAGATCAACTGGCTCACACATTTTCTTCCAAATATTTACCCAGCAGACAAAGGCAATGGAGTTCTTCCAGTTTTTGATCGGCCAAATCCGGTAGAGAAACACTACCTGCTGGTTGTTCAGGACATACGGGAGCGTGTCGAGTGCCAATTAAGAGTCTACGATCAGTGGCGTAGGTTCCGAACCAGTTATCATTTGGACAAGATTTCTTCTATGAAGTTTTTGGGTGAGTTTGCGGCTGCTGAGAATAAGTTACTGCCATGGGCGGAGAAGGACAGAGTCAATGAGCTGCTCCAAAGAAGGGATCTCATCTGGTACAAGTTGGTGAAGGTGATTTTGCTAGAAGTTGTGGCCGAGCATTGGAAAAATTTCAACAAGGATAAACCATCAGCCAATCAGGACATTATGGCTATTCGCTTGCTGGAAGCTGATTTGGCCAAAACGGGAAAGAGCATCAATTTCTTTCAAGCTCAAGCTGGTCTGCCTGTTACGAACAATGAGCGTTCTGCAGATCGAGTTGGATCTTCGGATCCCACTCCAAGCTTGACTTGGGAAGAGTTTAAAGCTCAGCTCTCAAAGACCACCAACCCAATACCAGAAGAGCAACCGGATCGAGAACACAAGCCCTAGAGGGACATGGGGTCAAACCCCAGTACGGAGAGCAACTATAAAACAGCAGTAAACAGCAAGATAAAATGCAGATGCTATGCATGAGAAAGGAAACAACAGCTCAACGGAATCTGCAACAGAATATGTGGCCACGGTGAGTATAGGACATGTGGGTGCTACCCACTCACCCCTACTCGCCCACCCTTACCAGATGCATCAACAACCCAACCTATGAACTGTGGTAGCTAGCCACTCGGCGTATAGGGGAAATGAGAGTGCGGAATCACCGCTCTCCCTCGCATCCTGGTAAGTAAACAGAACAATAACAACGAAGCAATGGCTGCAAAAGCTGAACAGAGACGCAAATGCGTGTATGAAACATGCTGGAATAACAAGCATATAAACATATGCGAAACAATAATAGCATCAGCAAGTATACACCACATAACAACCAGTCATCTCACAAAACAGCAGCCAGCAATAGCAATCTCACAAATTATCCAAGCCATAACATCGCTGTATTACAAGCTCCAATCCGTACCTCAATCCTCGCAATAACTACCACAACAAGGAGCCCAAGACAACTGATCCAACTCCTGCTAAACATACGCACAACAAATCTCAGGAAAGCTACAGGAAAATCACGGCCAATTACAGAAGCTCACGGCTGGGAGCTACGCTCAACCAAACCAGCGACTAATCTCAACAACACAACTTAACAGGGAGCTTAATTCAAGGCTAGGAACAAGATCTCATCGCGAAAAGAATGAAGTTCTACCTGTACGATACTACGCACCACCGAGCAGCAACTTAGCGTTTCTCAACTAGCCGATCACAGCCTCCCAGAGTGATATGGAATGATAGAGCTTCGCAAAAGGAGTTTGACACTACCTCGAACGTATCAACAATGGCCGGCAACGATGGGAATTCACCGGAAAAGCTCACGGTGAACAGTACTAGGGTTCGAAGAACAGAGGTCGACAACCAAGGTAATATTTCGCTAAGTATGAGATCTGGTGCTTGAAATCGAAGACCAAGTCTTCCTTAAATACACGCGAGAAAACTGATATAAAATCCACCGACACCAACAGATATCGCAAACTGCTGACAGTAACGGGAACAGTGCAAAGCTGACGAAGAAATACCCAACAGCTTCTTCAATAGTACAAAGCACCCACCAGCAATCAAACGCAAGGTAACAAGAGCTATCCAAAATGACGTCGTGCTGCTTACGTCATCGTATCTTCCCACAACTGGTCACCTAACGCACACTAAAAACAGATCTCTACGCCTTAGCAATGCACCATGCTAAAACGACGACGTATCCACTTATCCAAACGACAGCGTTTCAATCAAATCAAACGACGTAGCTCCGCACACGTCAGCAAATCTGAGGACAGCAGGCTAAACGCTAAACGCTTAAACATTGATCCAGGAAACAGATCTCTCCCGCAAGCATCACCAAAACGACGCCGTTGTAACTCATCTAAATGACATCGTAACACGCTCAACACAAAACACGCGAGCAGATCGCTATAGGAACTTTGCTGTCAACAGCTAACTCAACCAATACTTCAACAGCAAAGCTTACTCAGCAATTATTACGCCAACGCACAACAAAAGAAAACATGAAGTCACCATGTCTGCTGACAGATATCTCCCCATACTTCACAAATACGACAACCTCCAGAATTGTTCTAAGTGAGGAATTTGACCCGAAACTACTACTTAAACATTCAAACAGAGATCTTAAACCACCAAGAATCTCTAAATACCAATTAATCTTAAACACAATTCCAGGTCTCACATTACTCCCCCACTAAAAAGGATTTCGTCCTCGAAATCACAACAACTCTGGAACACAACACAGCAGCAAAGTACAAAACAGGAACTCGCCTAACACATGGCCAAGAGTTCAAGATAACTGAGCAAACAATTAACAACAACTAGGGAAGAAATACAATCAAAAGCTACAAACTACTGGAAATTAGCTCAACAGCTACTCAAACAGATGCGGCCACTCGCGCTGCATCTTTTCTTCCAGCTCCCAAGTAGCTTCTTCCCTTCCATGTTTGCTCCACTGCACCATTACCAACGGAATGGTCTTATTCCTCAACTGTTTCTCTTTTCTGCCAAGGATCTGCAAGGGATATTCCTGATAGCTCAACGACTGATCTAGCTCCACCTTGCCAGTCCTAAGCACATGAGAAGGATCTAGCTCATACTTCCTCAACATGGAAACATGAAAGACGTCATGAAGAGAAGACAACTCTGACGACAACAACAGCCGATACGCTAAAGGGCCAATCCTCTCAACAATCTCATACGGTCCGACGTAACGAGGGGCTAACTTTCCCTTGTGTCCAAAGCGCATAACACTACGAAATGGAGAAACTTTGAGAAATACACGATCACCAACCTGAAACTCAAGAGTTTGACGTCTCTTATTCGCATAACTGGCTTGGCGATCCTGGGCAGCTTTCATCCGCTGTCTAATAAGATCCACATGATCTTTCATTTGCTGCACAAAGTCAGGGGCAGATAGCTGCTTCTCCCCCACTTATTCCCAACATACTGGCGAGCTGCACTTTCTACCATATAAAGCCTCAAACGGCGCCATGCCAATCGTCACCTGATTGCTGTTATTGTAGGAAAACTCTACTAAAGACAACGCGTTTTGCCAGCTACCTCCGAAATCCAACACAACAGCTCGTAACATATCCTCCAACGTCTGGATAGTTCTCTCAGATTGGCCATCTGTCTGGGGGTGATACGCGGTGCTCACCGCCAATCTGTTACCAAAAGCTGTTTGCAAACTCTTCCAAAACTTGGAAGTAAACCTCGGATCTCGGTCGGAAACAATCGAAACAGGCACACCGTGAAGTCTAACCACAAAATCAACGTACAGCTTCGCCATATTCTTCAATGAGAAGGTCATCCCATAGGGAATAAAATGTGCAGACTTCGACAAACGGTCTATAACCACCCAAATAGCGTCGCATCCTCTGCTGGAATGAGGCAGATGCGTCACGAAATCCATCGCAATGTGCTCCCAATTCCATTGGGGCACTTCTAAACTCTGCAACAGACCACCAGGTCTCATCCTTTCGGTCTTAACCATCTGACAATTCAAACAACGAGCGACAAAACCAGCAACATCACTCTTTAGGCCAGCCCACCAAAAGTGCGGCTTCAAAGCATGGTACATCTTCCGTGCACCAGGATGAACGCTATGTCTGCTACAGTGCGCTTCCCGAAGGATCTCCTCCTTCAAATCAATCAAATTGGGCACAACCAACCTGTCCCGGAAACGCAAACAACCATCGGAAGAGACAGAATAATCCTCAAGTTCGCCAGCTGTGACCTTCAACTTCAACTCGTGGATAGACGGATCAGTCCTCTGAGCTGATCGAATGGTAGAAACAATCTGCGGCTCCACTTGGAAAGATGAAACCACAACACAATCCTCAGCCGGGTAGAATCTCCAACCCGTAGTGTTAAGATGCTCCTGATCCTTAGATATGTACAACGACGCAAGCATCTCACTAGCCTTCCTGCTCAAAGCATCGGCCACTACGTTCGAATTCCCAGGCTGGTACTTTATCTCACAATCAAAGTCTTTTAGCAGCTCCATCCACCGACGTTGTCTCATGTTCAAGTCAGGCTGCAAAAACAAATACTATAAACTATTGTGGTCGGAGTACACCACAAATTGCTCGCCATACAGGTAGTGACGCCAGATCTTCAACGCAAAGACCGCCGCCGCTAACTCCAAATCATGGACTGGATAACGAGTCTCATGCGGTTTCAACTTCCGTGAAGCATACGCAATGACTCGACCATTCTGCATCAACACACAACCCAATCCATTGAGCGAAGCGTCATAACAAACAACAAAACCACCTAAATCGGACGACAGAGCCAACACAGGCGCAGTAGTCAACTTTTACTTGAGCAGTTGAAAAGCATTCTCGCACTGCTCAGTCCAAACAAACATCTTGTCCTTCTGAGTCAATTGAGTCATCGGCTTTGTTATACTAGAGAATCCCTCAATGAAGCGACGATAATAGCCAGCCAGACCCAAGAAACTGCGAATCTCGGAAACATTCCTGGGACGCTCCCAGTTCAGAACAACATCAACCTTACTGGGATCCACCGAAATCCCCTCGGCAGAAATCACATGTCCCAAGAATACGACGCGATCCAACCAGAACTCGTACTTGGAAAACATTGCATACAACTGCTGGTCTCTCAGCGTCTGAAGGACAATACGCAAATGCTCCTTGTGCTCCAAAGGAGTCTTCGAATAGACTAAGATGTTGTCGATGAACACGATCACAAACTGATCAATAAACTCACGGAAAACTCGGTTCATCAGGTGTTGGGGATCCGGATCCGCCCCCCGGCGCGGCAACGGAAGAACATAGAAATATAGCCGGGAGACGATCAATACGAAAAACAACAATACAAATATCGTCATTCATAGGGTGTTCAAAACGAATACCTTGCTGGCACTTGTGCCTGGCTCCAACCAGAATTACAAGAACCCGGCTCTTCTCGGTAGATTGCGGTAGATATCGCCAATCCGGTCCACGAGCAGAACCAAAACTCCTTCATTAGGCTGCACTAGAAGCAATGACGAATTCTGCACGAACGGATTCTCCTCGAAAAACTAGGCCGGAACGATTTCCGGCGAAGTGGCGGCGGGCGGCGCACGGCGGCGGCGGCGTTCGAGAGAGGAGGGGCGGCTATAGAGATTAGGGTTAGGGTTCTTGGGAGTTGTGTCAAGTTATGTTAAGTCTAGGCTTAAGCTTAATTAAATAAGCTTGAGTATTGGACTAGGACCGTCCCAACGGGCCCGGGCCCAACGATGAACATTCAGTTCATCTCCACCACCGAGACTTCATCGTAACTCCGATCGCCGATCAGATTGGACGGATCGACTCAGTTTCCAAAACTGAATATTATGATCTGAAAAACCATTTTTCAGAACCCCAGTGCAAAAAGACCGTTTTGCCCCTCAACAGCGGGAAACCTCGGTTTGACCCCTATTGACTTTTAGGAAGTCGCACTTCCCGAAATCCTCTTCTCGTGCTCAACACATTGAGCTGAGTATCCGTACGGGAATCTCGAATCTAGTACTTGTGTGACCCTCAATGGTTCAGGGATACAGCTAGCCGTGGGCCCACAACCATTGTGGCTCCAAGATCACAATTCCGGACCTGCCCAACGGATCATGGTAAAGCGTCTAGCAACATCGCCCCATGATCCCCTAGGTATCACTGATAGTGCCTGCAAGAACCAGTCGGTCGTGGTTAGCGTACAGTACGGTCCTTTCAATCCATATATCCCGATCAGATCAACGACCATTGGTAAATCGAGAGTCGCTAAAGATCCGATAGCTATGCATACATCTTGGAGATCAAATAGTGACATCCCGAGTGTTACTAGGTAAACACATTTACCAAAAACACTTCTAGTACTCTGGCCAGAGATTTATACACTATTATCCCCTCAGATAGCATAGGATATCCACGCATGTCTGCGAGCGGTGAATCCTCGACAACGATGCATCGACTCCTACATGCATCAGGGTCTCACCCAATCCCGATGCCTTATGACCCCAAGTGAGTCGGCAAACGGGTCAAAGTGAGACGCCTATCATGTAGAGTCTCAATGACGTTTCGAGTCGTGCGGACTAATCAGTACAACCAAGACCTCGGACTTATCCACTCGACAAATGGTAACCACTTGGAAAGTCCGAAGGAGGGTAGTTCGATAGATCACCAGGTGACTATCTATCTGCATGCTCAGAACATCACAATGTTCCCTACCAATGAAACATGGTACTTCGCATCGCAGATACTAGTCTCGAACTCGGGCGGCCTTATCCTCATTTTGACGGCCCAATCGACTAGGAACATGTTCAGAATACACAGCGACTATTAGATGTGTTTCATGATAGCCGTCATACCCACTATCACATCTAACATACGCTTAAGTGCATTCTAGGTCTTTACTCAACGCAATTTTAAATCATTACACACATAATGAAAGTAAAGAACGCCATATAAGTAAATGCGAATATCATATATAAAGACTGTTTGTACAAGAGTCTATAAAACCCATACGCCACAAGTTGGCTAGTTGGGCATCTACTCTAACAATCTCCCACTTGCCCTAAAGCCAACTACTCATCAGACGCAGTCCCATTGTTTCGCGATGTTTTTCAAACAATGGTCTAGGCAAGGGCTTCGTAAGTGGATCATCAACGTTGTCCGCAGAGGCGACTCTCTCAATTGCTATGTCACCTCTAGCCACAATATCCCGGATTATGTGGTATTTCCTCAGTATGTGTTTGGATCTTTGGTGAGACCTAGGCTCCTTTGCTTGCGCAACGGCACCCGTGTTGTCACAGTACACCGGGACTGGACCAACTCCATTATGAATGACGCCCAACTCTTGGACGAAATTCCTTATCCAAACGGCCTCCTTAGCAGCAGCTGATGCTGCAATGTACTCAGCCTCAGTGGTTGAATCTGCGATGGTGTCTTGCTTGGAACTCTTCCAAGAGACAGCACCACCATTGAGCATGAATACAAATCCAGAGGTTGATTTCGAATCATCCACGTCACACTGGAAGCTAGAATCAGTGTAGCCTTCCAGTTTTAGTTCACCACCCTCGTAGACCATGAACATATTCTTAGTCCTCCGTAATTACTTAAGAATATCCTTCACGGCCTTCCAATGCAATTGGCCGGGGTTGGCCTGGTAGCGGCTCGTGACACTCAGAGCATATGCGACATCCGGTCTAGTCGAGATCATGCCATACATAATACTACCTATAGCCGAGGCATATGGTACACGTGCCATACTCTCTATCTCTTCATCAGTCTTTGGACACATAGACTTAGATAGAGTGACCCCGTGGCACATAGGTAGGTGTCCTCTCTTG
>KV014949.1:15505-30052 GCA_001598015.1 Dorcoceras hygrometricum | reverse complement strand
AACTTCGTGATGCTTGTTTGAGATCGTAGATCGATCTCTGAAGTTTGCATACCTTATGCTCACTTCCTACAGATGTGAAACCCTCAGGCTGCGTCATATAGATCTCTTCCTTAATGTTTCCATTAAGGAACGCAGTTTTCACATCCATTTGACATCTCTCATAGTCGTACCATGCGGCTATGGCCAGTAAGATTCTAATCGACTTGAACATTGCGACTGGTGAAAAGGTCTCATCATAGTAAACACCTTGACTTTGAGTATAACCTTTTGCGACCAGTCGTGCCTTGTAGGTCAATACCTTATCATCAGGCCCAAGTTTCCTCTTGTATACCCATTTACACCCAATAGGAACAATTCCTTTGGGAGGATTAACAAGAGTCCAAACTTGGTTAGTATGCATTGAGTCAAACTCAGACTGCATTGCTTCAAGCCAAAAATTAGAATCAGCATTGGAAATTACCTCCCTTGAAAGTTCTTGGATCAGATCCAACAACTTGATCACCTTGATCATCTTCAAGGAGAAAACCATATCTCTCAGGAGCCCTAGGAATCCTTTCGGATCTCCTAGGTGCGACCATTTCTGGTACTGGCTCTGGAGGTGCAAGAGACTCACTTGGTACTTCAGTTGGTTCTCGAACCTCTTCGAGTTCTACTATTCTGTCCTTTCTATCAAGTAGAAATTCCCTTTCCATTAAGGTGGCATTCCTAGAAACAAACACTTTTGTTTCGTTGGGATAGTAGAAGTAGTATCCAATGGAATTCTTTGGATACCCAACGAAGTAACATAAGATTGATCTCGTATCCAGCTTATCTCCCACTGTCTGCTTCACGTAAGCAGGACATCCCCAAATCCTCATGTATGAGTATTTGGGTGGTTTCCCCATCCACATCTCATATGGAGTCTTATCCACTGCCTTGGTGTGGACATTGTTCAACAACATTACCGCCGTTTCGAGCGCATAGCCCCAAAACGAGGTAGGAAGCTCAGTCAAGCTCATCATAGATCGAACCATGTCCATCAAGGTTTGATTATGATGCTCCGCTACACCATTGAGCTGTGGTGTGGCCGGAGGGGTCCACTGTGAGAGAATCCCATTCTCTTTTAGATAGTCTTGAAATTCAGCACTTAAGTATTCACCACCTCGATCGGATCGAAGTGCTTTAATACTTTTGCCTAATTGATTTTCTACTTCAGCCCTGAATTTCTTGAACCTTTCAAAGGATTCAGACTTGTGCTTCATTAAGTACAAGTACCCATACCTAGAGTGATCGTCGGTAAAGGTGATGAAGTATGTGTGACCGTATTTAGTACCAATACTAAGAGGACCACACACATCAGTAAAGATCAAATCCAATAGGCCTTGGGCACGTTCAGGCTTGCCCTTGAAGGGTTGTTTAGTCATCTTTCCCTTGAGACAAGATTCACTAGTCGGTAGGGAGTTAATGTCTGACAGATCAAACATGTCACTCCTAACTAAATTGTTCATACTACTTAGAGAAATATGACCTAGCCTAGCGTGCCAAAGTTGTGCTGGGTTTAAGCTATCGTATTTCCTTTTAATTGTTGTTTTATGTGTTTCCACATCGCGATTTGGAACTGGTTTTAATTTTAAGGTGTACAGATCGTTTTCGCATTCCCCAATACCAATCAAACATTCATTCTTGTAAATATTGCAAATCGAATTATCAAACATACAAGAATATCCATCACTATCAAGCATAGAAACAGAAATAATATTCTTTATTAATTCAGGAACAAATAAAACATCCTTCAATAACTACTTAAAATTTGACGACAGAAATAAATAAACATCTCCTATAGCTACTGCAGCAACTCTTGCTCCATTGCCAATCCTCAGGTGGGTCTCACCCTCTCTAAGACGTCGGCTTCTTGTCATCACCTGCAAATCATTGCAGATGTGAGATCCACATCCGGTATCAAGTACCCAAGAAGTCAAATTAAGAGACATATTTATTTCGATATAGAACATACCTTTTGCAGTTCGCAACTGCTCGAGGTACTCCTTGCAGTTCCTCCTCCAATGCCCAGGCTTGTGGTAGTGGTGGCAAACATCCTCGGACTTTTTTGGCTTGGAAGCCTTTGCCTTTGGCTTCTTAGTGGGCTTTTCCTCCTTCGCAGGGGCAGAATGCTTCTTACCCTTGCGTCTGGGCCCCTTCTTCGCAGAGGAATAAGAGCCCATAAGGAGGACGTGCTTGTCCTTGTTTATGGTTCCCTCAAACACGACCAGCATGTTAACCACCTCTTCAAGGGTGGCTGCCAGCTTGTTCATGTTGAAGTTGACCACAAAGGGGTTGAATGCAGCGGGTAGTGAGAGGAGAAGCACATCCACAGACAGCTCGTGTGGAAGTGTGATATCAAGGCCCGCCAGCTTTTCAACGAGCCCAATCATACAAACCCCATGCTCGCGGACCGAAGTCCCGTCGCGCATGCGGATCGTCATAAGCTCCTTGACAGTCGTGAACCTCTCATGTCGAGAGTTCTCCCCATACAGTTCTTTGAGATGAAAAAGTATGTCAACAGCATACTTTGTCTTCTCAAAGCGCCGTTGCATTTCGTTGGACATCGATGCCATCGCATAGCATCGAGTCTTAAGCTCGTTGTCCCACCATTGTTTAAGCGTAACCAGCTCCTCAGGGCTGATATCGGCAGGGGCTTCCTTCGGAGGGCTCTTCTCTATCGTATAAAGAAGTTTCTCCGAAGCCAACACAATGTTGAGGTTTCGAAGCCAGTCTTGGTAGTTCAGACCGGTGAACTTGTTGCTATCCAGTATAGCACCGAGTGGGTTTTTGATCGAAGACATTTTGTAAGCAGTTATACTGAAAAGAAAACAGACATGCATCACTAACTATATATGAAAAACTCTAAGACATAAAATATGGTCGTTTAGTTTTATGAATTATCCTCCCACTATTTTAACGATTTCACCACCCTCTAATGAAATCGGGAAAGCAAGTTTCCTTAGTGGGTACACGGAGCCCAATCAAGCAATCATGGTCTCGAATAATATCAGCCAACCATGAACCCCAAAAGGTAGTTTCCAATTGCAACCGGTGCAACCTCCATGTATTCACCTCACGTCCAGTAAGGGCCCAATAATATGACGCCGTTTACTATCACGTGTCAAGATGACCCATCAATGTTGAGACGTGAAGGACGGTCCCCTTAACGTCCCCAATAATATGAGCCAACGTTAAAGGGAGTTCCAACCGACTCACAACAATTGTCAATGGCGTGGACAGCTTTCCGGCATACATAATCCCCTCAATAATATGAGCCGGGCCATGTATGTGGGTAGCATCGGCGTACACCCATTTTTGGTGGAAGGTAGGGATAATTTAAATAGATTTAAAATCCCTTTAGTTTATCGAATAAACTTTTATATTGATATAAGTTTTAAATCGTATTTAAAACGAGGGATTTTATTTTTGAAAAATTTGCTCTCATGCAATTTTAAATCAAAATTTAAAAATTAAATTTCCATGACACATAAGGGATACAATTTTAAGGGGTGGGAACGGGCCACAAACAGACCCACTTTATAAAATGATAATCAATAATATATTACAACCGAAATCGCAGAACCTAAAGCATACACCTAACACATTGGGCACGGATCTCGATCATCCCAAACATGCAATCAATATAATTAATATGCATAAATTAAATAATCAAATTATTTACCACAAAATCAAATTTTAATCATAAAATCGCATTTTATAATAAAATCACATTTTGTCGATAAAATAATATTTTAATCAACAAAATCAGATTTTAATTATAAAATCACATTTCACAATTAAAATCATATTTTGCAATTTTAATTGCATCATATCGGGCTTAAAACGATTTTAGGCCCAAAATCTCAAAAATTTCAAAATCGACCAAATTCGGCCCGATATCGAATATCGGCCAAAAAACTTCATGGGCTGCCCGGGACAGGCCCGAACTAAACCTAGAAGGAAAAATCAACCGTCACAACAATCTGCCGGAAATCACATCGGACGGCGGCCGCATCCGTGCGGCCGCCGCCACCATGCATGGCGCGGCCATGCGGCGCCGCGCACGTCGCACGCATCATCGCGCAAACCAGGCGCTCGGCCGCACGCCGCTACTCGGCCATTGCGCAACATTTTGCACGGCCACCAGCGGCCTGCCTTCGATCGGGCATCCATGCGCTGGGCAGCAGCCCGCGATCGCCAGCCATGCGCGGCCAGCAAGCATGTACCGAGCGCGTTCATGCGCGCGGAGGCGCCGCGGCTGTTCCAGCCAACAATTTTTGATTTGATCTAAAAAATATGAGATTCGATACAATATGGCACAAGATGCATTGAAGGATCCGAGCCTGTGCTCTGATACCACTGTGGGCATACGGTGGCGGATCCGGATCCCACTTCCCAAGGGCGCAGCGGAAAACAAAAATTTGGCCCCGGAAAGCGTTCAATACATCGCTAAAGGCAACAAAATCATACATAGGATGTTAGAAGTTGTCACCTTGATGGCGTCTAGGCGCCTGGCTCCAACCAGATTTTACAGGGAAAATCTGGCTCTTGTCGGTAGGCGGTGGTAGATCCTCCAATCAGGTCCACGACCGGATTCAATCTTCCTCCGTCAATCTGCACTAGAAGACTTGACGGATTTGCCACGGACGGAATCACCTCGAAAAACTGATCGGAACAAGTCCGATCACCGTCAAGTGGCGGCGCTTGGGGCGGCGGCCGACGGTGGTCGAGTGGGAGACGAGGGGGGCGGCCGTGTATTAGGTCTAGGGTTGGAGTGTTTTGAGTTGTGTGTGTTGTTAATGAAGCCCTAAGTCTATTATAAGTAGACTAGTAATGGACTTGGACCGGCCCAACGGGCCCGGGTCCAAATGACGATATCCATCACTGCGACTTCATTACAACTCCGATCGCCGATCAGATCGGACCGATCAATTCTATTTCCAAAACTGAGTATTATGATGTGAAAAATCATTTTTCAGAACACCCATTCCAAAATTGCAGTTTAGTCCTCCAACGTTTTGGAAATTTCAATTTGACCCCTGTTGACTTTTAGGAAGTCGCACTCCCTAAAATCCTCTTCATATGCTCAACACATTGAGCTCAGTTTCCATGCGGGAATCATGAATCCAGTACTTGTGTGACCCTCAATGGTTCAGGGATACAGCTAGCCGTGGGCCCACAATTGGCTCCGAAATCATAATTTTGGACTTGCCCAACGGATCATGTTAAAGCGCCTAGCAACATCGCCCCATGATCCCATAGGTATCACTGATAGTGCCTGTAAGAACCAGTTGGTCATGGTTAGCGTACAGTACGGTCCTTTCAACACATATATACCGATCAGATCAACGACCATTGGTAAATCGAGAGTCGCTAGAGATCCAACAGCTATGCATACATCTTGGAGATCGAATAGTGACATTGCGAGTGTTACTAGGTAAACCCATTTACCTAAAACACTTCTAGTACTCTGGCCAGAGATTTATACACTATTATCTTCTCAGATAGCATAGGATATCCACGCATGTAAGCGAGCGGTGAATCCTCGACAACGAAGCATCGACTCCTACATGCATCGGAACCTCAGCCAATGAGATCGAATAGTGACATTGCGAGTGTTACTAGGTAAACCCATTTACCTAAAACACTTCTAGTACTCTGGCCAGAGATTTATACACTATTATCTTCTCAGATAGCATAGGATATCCACGCATGTAAGCGAGCGGTGAATCCTCGACAACGAAGCATCGACTCCTACATGCATCGGAACCTCAGCCAATCCCGCCGCCCAATGACCCCAAGTGAGTCAGCAAACGGGTCAAAGTGAGACGCCTATCATGTAGAGTCTCAATGACGTTTCGAGTAGTGAGGACTAATCAGTACAAACAAGACCTCGGACTTTTCCACTCGACAAATGGTAACCACTTGGAAAGTCCGAACGAGGGTAGTTCGATAGATCACCAGGTCACTATCCATATGCATGCTCAGAACATCACAATGTTCCCTACCAATGAAACATGGTACTTTGCATAGCAGATGCTAGTCTCAAGCTCGGGCGGCCTTATCCTCATTTTGACGGCCCAATCGACTAGGAACGAATTCAGAATGCACAGTGACTATTAGATGTGTTTCATGATAGCCATCATATCCACTATCAAATCTAACATACACTATGGTGCATTCTAGGTCTTTATCCAACACAATTGTTAACATTATAAACATAATGAATAAAGAATGCCATAAATAAATGCGAACATCATATATAAAGATCGTTTCATACAAGAGTCTATAAAACCCACACGCCACAAGTTGGCTAGTTGGGCATCTACTCTAACATCTAAAAATATCGCGCTTCATCCCTGGCCACCAAAACAGAGTTTGCAAATCCTTAAACATTTTTGTTCCTTCTGGATGAATTGAATACGGTGAGTTATGGGCTTCCTTCATAATCTCATTGTGCAAATTATCTGTGCGCGGTACCCACAACCGACTCTGGTATTTCACACTGTATACAGATTTGTTCTTCTGTTTTCTTCTTGTGTCTTCCATTTCTGAAGCTGATCATCCTTCGCTTGACCTTCTCGAATCCGATCTTTTAATGTTGATTGGATTGTAAGAACCGATAACTTAGCAGCATTTTCCTTCTTCAATATCCCTAGTTCAAATCTGTTGATTTCTAACGCTAAAGGAATCTGAACCGAGATTTGCGCTAAACCCACGTTTCTTCTACTTAGAGCATCAGTTACTACATTAGCTTTACCTGGGTGATAGCTGATTACACAGTCGTAATCTTTAACCAGTTCAAGACATCTTCTTTGTCTCATGTTTAGCTCTTTCTGGGTAAATAAATACTTAAGGCTTTTGTGGTCTGTGAAGATCTTGAATTTTTCTCCATAAAGGTAATGTCTCCAGATATTTAATGCGAAAACCACGGCTGCTAATTCTAAGTCATGCGTAGGATAATTCTTTTCATGAATCTTCAGCTGTCTAGAAGCATAAGCGATTACTTTCTTGTCTTGCATCAAAACAGCTCCTAGTCCTACCTTCGACGCATCGGTATATATTACAAAATTTCCACTTGCTGATGGCAGCGTCAAAACAGGGGCCTCTACTAACGCTATTTTTAACTTCTCAAAACTGTCCTGACATTCAGGAGTCCACTTATACTTGACATCTTTCTTAGTCAAGGCGGTTAATGGAACAGCATTCTTGGAAAATCCTTCAATAAATTTTCTATAATAACCTGCCAATCCTAAGAAACTACGAACATCCGATACACTCTTAGGCACAGGACATTCTTTAACAACTTCTAATTTTGAAGGATCTACTTCTATTCCATTCTTCGAAATAATATGACCCAAAAATACAACCTTCTCAATCCAAAATTCGCACTTACTGAATTTTGCAAACAATCGTTTAGTTCTTAAGATTTGCAAGATTTCTCTAAGGTGATCTTCGTGTTCACATCTATTCTTCGAGTATATCAGCATATCATCTATGAATACGATGACAAATTTGTCCAGAAAAGGCTGAAATACTCTATTCATCAAATCCATAAAAACTGATGGCGCATTAGTCACTCCAAAGGGCATAACTAAAAATTTATAATGGCCATATCTGGTCCTGAAAGCTGTTTTGTACACATCTGCTTGTTTTACTCGTAGTTGATGATATCCCGACCTTAAATCTATCTTTGAGAACACAGCAGCTCCTCGTAGCTGATCAAATAAATCATCTGTCCTAGGGAGAGGATACTTATTTTTAATCGTCAGCTTATTCAATTCTCTATAATCTATACATAAACGCATACTACCGTCCTTCTTCTTACGAACAGTACTGGCGCTCCCCATGGTGAAGTGCTGGGTCTGATGAATCCTTTATCCAAAAGATCTTGGATTTGCTCTTTCAGCTCTTTCATCTCTTTAGGGGAGGCTTAGAAACTGGGGCAGCTTCTGGTGCTAAATCGATAGTGAATTCTAATTCACGATTTGGGGGTAAGCCTGAGACATCTGCTGGAAAGACGTCTGGAAACTCTCTTAAGATATGTACATCTTCCAAATTACTTTTCTTTTCAAGTTCTGAGGATAGGACATTCACTAGAAACCCTTGGCATCCCTTGCTTAAACATCTTTGGGCCTTAACGGCTGATATTATCTTAGGAGTACCATTAAACTTATCGGCTTTGAACAAAAATGAAGTTCTACCAGGTATTTTAATTGAAAAGACCTCTGCTTAAAGTCTATAACAGCTTCGTACTTGGTTAACCAATCTATTCCCAATATAAAATCGAACTCAAGCAGGGGTAACACTATTAAATCAGCGAAAACGATATTCCCTTGTTACTTAAGTTCTATATGCCACAATATTATATTGGTTACTATGCTTTCTCCCGAAGGAAGCTGAACACAGTATCCTACTTCTAATGTTTCTGGTTGATCAGCAATTTCTTAGAGAATCTATCTGATACAAATGAATGAGTTGCACCAGAATCTAAGAGTGCTATCGTATACATGTTGGCAACAGAAATCTTACCGGTCACCACCGTGGTATCTGCTGGGGCTTGATCAGCAGTCATTACGTAAGCCCTGCTGGTAATGAGTTGTTGCTTCTAAGAACAGTTTCTTGACATATGGCCTGGCTTGCCACAAGTATAACACACATTCTGCCCAAGAAGACACTATCCCTTATGAGTCTTCTTGCAAGTGGGACATGGCTGCCTATTTCCAGTGTTTGGAACAGCAGATATGGGTTGAGCAGCAATTGGCCCTTTCCCTTGCGACCCTTGCTGGTTGTTGTTTCGCTTCTTGAGCTTCGTGCGATCATTTTGCTTGAAAGCTTGTCTCTTTAACTGCCTTTCATCATCGATCGCCTTCCAGTCTTGTTCTGACCGCAGAGATTTATTTACAGCGGCTCTGTAATCCACGGGTTCTGCCAACCTAACATCATGTTTAATCATGGGCTTCAACCCATTGATGAAATGGCGAATCTTGGCATCAGCATTCATCCCAATCAGTGGAACAAAATAACATCCCCTCTCAAATTTTCGGATATAGTCCCGCATTGCCATTCCTTATTGTTTGAGAGTTAAAAAATCACTCTGCAATTTTTCTCTCACGTCTACAGTAAAATATTGTTCAAAGAAGACCCTTTTAAATTCTTCCCAGGTAAGAATTTCCAAGTCCACCGTTAACTTGGCTCCTTCCCACCACATCATCGCATCTCCCCTCAGCATGTAAATTGCACACCGAGGTCTCTCCAGTTCTGTGAGATGCAGATATTCAAATATCACTTCCATAGATTTGATCCAGATTTCTGCTATAAGCGGATCAGTAGTACCAGAAAATTCCTAGGGTCGCTGCCTCCTGAATCTCTCTTGTGGATCCTCTCTGCTAATTATTCTACTCGACGACTGACCATTCCCATTAGCGGTTTGGTCAACTAATCGCTCTAACAGTTGAGCCATGCTGTTGAGAACAGGATTCATTGCCTCAGACTCACTATCTCTGTCTGAAGCATCTCTTCTGCCTCTACCTCGTCCTGACATTTCTGTAAACATAGCCCAAATCCACCACAATTATATTATGAGAGATTACTTTATGCTAGAACATGAATTAAAACTCACAAATTTAGAAGTGGCTGGAGAGATTTGCTCAGACTGGAAGTGTGTTTATCTCGAGGACCATGCTCTGATACCAACTATAACGACCCTCTCTTTTCTTAATGAAATTTAGAAGTTTAGGGTTCGAATTGAAAGACCAAAAATTTTTGATCTTGACTAAATAATAAGTCGTTACTAATTTTTTTGTTAAATTGCGAATATGATCAACTTGCAACTACTGAAATGTGTATCAAGCGAAAACGGCAACGTATGCGGAACGTTAACGTGTGAGAAGAGGAAGCCAAAAGCTAATAAACACTTCGATTAATATAACAAAAAGGGTGGAACAGAAAACTACTGTTTAACTGTCTGTTGTAATACAAAATTTCTACTGCTGAAATTTCCTGAAGTACAAAATAGAAACGGGAGAACACAACAGAAAGACGTCCATGATAAACACCTCCTTCCTTTCTGTTCATCTCTCTCTAGCTCCTTACTGATCATTACCTGCACTCAATGAAAACTAGTTAGCCTAAGGCCCAACAGGTAAATCTGGAAATATCAAAACACATAATGAAATTTTGAAACTTGAAGTACGCTTATATAAAAACAAGTGAAATACATAACTGAGAAATCTGATAGAAATCGAAAGCATAAACATGAATCAGTTCTGAAATTCTTTCTTTAAACATCTCTAGAGCTGTGACTAAAATCACACTTGTGCTCTTCTTTCTTTTTCTGAAATTATGACAACACTTTAAACATTTGGTCCAATTCGTTTGATCAAACTCCTAATATCAGTCTAGCACTATGGCTCATGGTGAAGGGGTATACAAGTCCGTCGACCCGTAATCCTGATCCTTCCTGGGTTTTGAAGGGGTATACGGTTCGTCAGCCATAATCCTTATCCTTCCTGGGGCCCTTTCTGTTGTCATAACTTAAAACATTTCTTAAAAAATCCTGATCCTTCCTGGGTTTTGAAGGGGTATACGGTTCGTCAGCCATAATCCTTATCCTTCCTGGGGCCCTTTCTGTTGTCATAACTTAAAACATTTCTTAAAACAATGTTATGCTCTTTCTTTTCTTTTGTAAATCTGTTTTCTTTCTTCCTCGTACGATTTATTGCTTTTTCGTTGTTCGATGATGTTCTGAGAATGATTGAGGAATCTCTGTAATGCTTGCGAAGATGAAAACTGAATAAATGTGCTAGTTGAATCTGTCAGTTAACTAGAATAATTCATATGAATTGAAGCATAAATGAATAAGAAATCAAATTCTGAAATTTCGTTATCTGTTGAAGAAAATGAACAGTAACTATCTACTGAAATATGGAAGGTTTCTGTCAATACATATCACTTTCTGGGAAACGAGGTTACTGATGACAGATACCATTCTATGGAAATAAAGTTACTGTCAATGTCAGGCCTCGTGCTCTAAACAGAGTAAAATCATACAAACACATGCGGAAGCTATCAAAAAGCGTGTAAAATTTTCGCTTTTGGCCTGACGGTTTAAAACAATGTAATTTAAAATAAAGCGATACTCAAAATATATCCCAGTTTATAAAAACAACCAACATTATATCATATAATAACCAAAACATGTATCAGACTCCAACTACTGGATACAATAACGAAGCGCAGGGCATCCCCCTGGCTAACTGATACATATATATATAAATATGCTATACGCAACTGGGACACGCTAACCACCTCCTGGGGCACCACCAGCTGGGTTATAACCACGACCAGCAGTAAAACCTGGGTTCCTTGAAAACAACACAAACAAGGAAACAAACCAAGCCCAGAGGGACACAGGGTCAAACCCCAGTACGGAGAGCAACAGATATAGCTAAAAGAATGCATAAGATAAAATGCAGATGCTATGCATGAGACACCGGATATCAACAGAAGGCTCGACCAACAAGGGAGCTAAGGAACTCAAGCACAGCTCCAAGAATCTGCAACAACAGTGGCCACGGGGTGTGTTCATAGTGTGGTAATGAGCCACTCGCCATGACACTACACCGAATACCTGATGCATCAAAAAACTCAACCTGCCGTTGCCTTGCCCATGAACTGTGGTAGTTAACCACTCGGCGCATGGTGGCTAACGATCCCAGCAGGGAGATGAGAGTGCGGTATTGCCGCTCGCCCTCGCATCCTGGTAAGAATCAACAGCAGCAATACAAGATACGAAACAATGGCTGCAACCGAAATATGAATGCAATATGGAAAATGTGTGTATGCATAAACATAGCAACTAAAATCAACAACAATCACATATACACACAGCAACATCCATATCAATGTACAAGCAGCCATCTAGCATTCAATCTCACGCCAATTCCCAGCTACTTCAAGCTCAGATCCGTACCTTATATTTTTGTGCAACAATTACCACAAAACAGGCCCGAGAGATCTGGATAGCAACCTGCTAAATACACAACACACAGATCTCAAAAGCTGCACAGAAACTCACGGCCAATTACAGAAGCTCACGGCTGGGAGCCACGCTCAACCAACGCAATTACTACCAAAACAACTTACTGGAAGCTTAAACCAAGGCTAGGAACAAGATCTAATCACAAGGGAACGAAGTTCTACCTGCACTACAAAACGCACAATCGGGCAGCAACTTCGCGACCTCGATCTTGATAACAACAGCCTCCAAGAATGGTATAGGATGGAAGAGCTTCTCGAGAGGAGTCCAATGCTACCTTGCACGTACCAAAACAACGGCCAGAAACGATGGGAATTGCCGGAGAAAAGCTACGGTGAACAGTAACCTAGGGTTCGAAGCGAAGAACACAATCGGGGAAAATATTTCGCTAAGTATGGAATCTGGTGCTCGAAATCGAAGACCAAGTCTTCCTTAAATACATCTCGCAAAAACTGGTTAAATCATCCACCGACATAACCAGCAGGCACCAACAAACTAGCAGATGCAAAGAACCAACTGCTGAGTTCTCAAACCACGCTAAACAAAACGAAGTCGTAGAACACTACCTACGACTGGTTCTCAACCAAAATCTGGACAACCAGACGACTGGTTTAAACATCGCGGGAATTCCTCCAAAAGCTTGTACCAGTCGCGACATCTAAAACGCAGCGTTGCAACTAATCAAAACGGCGTCGCACCGCTGACGTCATCAAATCTGGTTGATAACTCTCGCGCAATACCAGCCGCAAGCTACAGTAGCGCACCACCAGTCGCAAGCTACAGTAACGCACAAATCTCTCGCAGCTGGACAACCAGTCGCAACATCCAAACGACGACGTTTCCTTCTCGCGTTATAGTGATGTTGACCCGCGTTTACATCTGCTTCGACTGAACAACCAGCAGGCACACACACACGATCAGATCTCACACTAGCTCTCCACCAAAACGACGTCGCTCCAACTTATTCAAACGACACCGTATCCAACTCGATACAAAATACACTAAACCAGCGACTGGTATTTCAAGCGCTATCAGATCTCTCCAGACGACGGCGTTTTGGAATCTCACGTTGCCAAATAAACGCTATGACTGGTTTTCACTAAACAACCAGCTCTTACCACAAAACCAGCTTTCACCACAAAATACCAAAAATACGAAGACTTCCAGAATTGTTCCAAATGCTATTTCAGACCCGAAAATGCCAACCAAACTTACAAACAGAGATCTAAACCACCAGAAATCTCTAAAAACGGATACATGCCAACAATTAAATCTTTATTACAAATCCAGGTCTCACATTTCTCCCCCACTAAAAAGGGTTTCGTCCACGAAATCAAACAACAATTCTGGCACAACATTACAGCAACAGAAAAATACAAACAGAACTCTCCCAACACAAGGCCAAGAGTTCAAAATAACTGAGCACACATATAACAACAACTATGGAAGAAATACAACCAAAAGCTACAAACTACTGGAAATTTAGCTCAACAGCTACTCAAACAGATGCGGCCACTCGCGCTGCATCTTTTCTTCCAGCTCCCAAGTAGCTTCTTCCCTTCCATGTTTGCTCCACTGCACCATTACTAACGGAATGGTTTTATTTCTCAGCTGTTTCTCTTTTCTGAAAAGGATTTGCAAAGGATATTCTTGATAGCTCAACGACTGATCTAGCTCAACCTCGTCAGTTCCAAGCACATGAGACCGATCTGGCTCATACTTCCTCAACATGGAAACATGAAAGACGTCATGAAGAGAAGACAACTCTGGTGGCAACAAAAGCCGATACGCTAAAGGGCCAATCCTCTCAACAATCTCATGGTCCGACGTAACGAGGGGCTAACTTTCCCTTGCGTCCAAAGCGCATCACACTGCGAAATGGAGAAACTTTGAGAAATACACGATCACCAACCTGAAACTCAAGAGGTCGACGCCTCCTATTTGCATAACTGGCTTGGCGATCTTGGGAAGCTTTCATCCGCTGTCTAATAAGATCCACATGATCTTTCATTTGCTACACAAAGTCAGGGGCAGATAGCTGCTTCTCCCCCACTTCTTCCCAACACACCGGCGATCTGCACTTTCTTCCATACAAAGCCTCAAAAGGCGCCATACCAATCGTCACTTGGTAGCTGTTATTGTACGAAAACTCAACCAAAGACAACGCATCTTGCCAGCTACCTCCGAAATCCAACACAACAGCTCGCAACATATCCTCCAACGTCTGGATAGTTCGCTCAGATTGGCCATCTGTCTGGGGGTGATACGCGGTGCTCATAGACAATCTGGTACACAAAGCTGTTTGCAAACTCTTCCAAAACCTGGAAGTAAACCTCGGATCTCAGTCGGAAACGATCTAACGGGCACACCATGCAGTCTAACAACAAAATCAACGTACAGCTTCGCCATCTTCTTCAACGAGAAGGTCATCCCATAGGGAATAAAATGTGCATACTTCGATAGACGGTCTATAACCACCCAAATAG
>KV014949.1:0-15403 GCA_001598015.1 Dorcoceras hygrometricum | reverse complement strand
CGCTCAGATTGGCCATCTGTCTGGGGGTGATACGCGGTGCTCATCGCCAATCTGGTACCCAAAGCTGTTTGCAAACTCTTCCAAAACCTGGAAGTAAACCTCGGATCTCGATCGGAAACGATCGAAACGGGCACACCATGCAGTCTAACAACAAAATCAACGTACAGCTTCGCCATCTTCTTCAACGAGAAGGTCATTCCATAGGGAATAAAATGTGCATACTTCGATAGACGGTCTATAACCACCCAAATAGCATCGCATCCTCTGCTGGAACGAGGCAGATGCGTCACGAAATCCATAGCAATGTGCTCCCAATTCCATTGGGGCACTTCCAAACTCTGCAACAGACCACCAGGTCACATCCTTTCGGCCTTAACCATCTGGAAATTCAAACAACAAGCGACAAAACTAGCAACGTCGCTCTTTAGGCCAGCCCACCAAAAGTGCGGCTTCAAATCATGGTACATCTTCCATGCACCAGGATGAACACTATGTCTGCTACAGTGTGCTTCCCGAAGGATCTCCTACTTCAAGTCAATCAAATTGGGCACAATCAACCTGCCCTGGAAACGCAAACAACCATCGGAAGAGACAGAATAATCTTCAAGTTCTCCAGCCCCGACTTTCAACTTCAACTCGTGGATAGACGGATCAGTCCTCTGAGCTGCTCGAATGGTAGAAACAATCTGTGGCTCCACTTGGAACGATGAAACCACAACGCAATCCTCAGCCGGGTAGAATCTCCAACCCTTAGTGTTAAGATGCTCTTGATCCTTGGAGATGTACAACGACGCAAGCATCTCACTAGCCTTTCCTGCTCAAAGCATCGGCCACTACGTTCGAATTCCCATGCTGGTACTTAATCTCACAATCGAAATCCCAGGCTGGTACTTAATCTCACAATCGAAATCTTTTAGCAGCTCCATCCACCGACGCTGTCTCATGTTTAAGTCAGGCTACGAAAATAGATACTGCAAACTTTTCTGGTCGGAGTATACCACAAACTGCTCGCCATACAGGTAGTGACGCCAGATCTTCAACGCAAAGACCACCGCCTCTAACTCCAAATCATGGACTGGGTAACGAGTCTCGTGCGGTTTCAACTGCCGTGAGGCATATGCAATGACTCGACCATTCTGCATCAACACACAACCCAATCCATTGAGCGAAGCGTCAGAACAAACAACGAATCCACCTATACTGGACGGCAGAGCCAACACAGGTGCAGTAGTCAACTTTTCCTTGAGCAGTTGAAAAGCATTCTCGCACTGCTCAGTCCATACAAATCTCTTGTCCTTCTGCGTCAGTTGAGTCATCGGCTTTGCTATATTTGAGAATCCCTCAATGAAGCAACGATAATAGCCAGCCAGACCCAAGAAACTACGAATCTCGAAAACATTCCAGGGACGCTCCCAGTTCAGAACAACATCAACCTTACTGGGATCCACCAAAATACCCTCGGCTGAAATCACATGTCCCAAGAATACGACGTGATCCAACCAGAACTCACACTTGGAAAACTTGCATACAACTGCTGGTCTCTCAGCGTCTGAAGGACAATCCTCAAATGCTCCTTGTGCTCCAAAGGAGTCTTCGAATAGACTAAGATGTCGTCGATGAACACGATCACAAACTGATCGATAAACTCGTGGAAAACTCGGTTCATCAAATCCATAAAGACTTCAGGGGCATTAGTCAAACCAAACGGCATAACCAAAAACTCAAAATGCCCGTACCTCGTACGAAACGCAGTCTTTGCGACATCCTGATCTCTCACTCTCAGCTGATGGTACCCGGAACGAAGATCAATCTTTGAATACACCGCAGAACCTTGCAACTGATCAAATAGATCATCGATTCTTGGCAACGGGTACTTGTTCTTCACAGTGGCTTTATTCAACTGGTGAAAATCATTGCACATCCTCATTGAGCCATCCTTCTTCTTCACAAACAGTATGGGCGCTCCCCACGGTGACATACTAGGTCGAATAAAACCTTTCTCCAGCAAATCATCTAACTGCACCTTGAGTTCTCAACTCCGCAGGCGCCAGACGATAAGGGGCACGCGAAATCGGAGCTGTGCCAGGAACCAGCTCTATGCTGAAGTCTATTTCCCGCCTCGGAGGAAAAGCAGGAATCTCCTCCGGAAACACATCCGGGAAATGTCGCACCACGGGAACATCACTGAGCTGCACGCGGGAAGAAGAAGACGCATCCAAAGCGTAGATCATAAAGCCAGCATTCCCCAAAGACAACAAGCTAAACATCTCCATCGCTGAGACCAACGGGATCTTCGATCTAGAATCCTGGCCGTAGAAGTCCCACTTCTCGCCAGACAAAGGCCTAAAGCGCACAATCCCATGGAAGCAGTCCACGGAGGCCCTATTGTTGGACAGCACATCCATCCCAACTATGCAATAGAAATCCCAAACCATCAAACGGATCAATTTCGCTAACAGGACATGCTCACCAAACCGCAACACACCATCCAATAAAACTTCCTGGGAGAACAAGCTCACACCGCCAGGGGTAGACACGGAAACAGCATCGCGCAATGAAATGGTACACAGACCATGCTCAACAACAAACAAATCAGAAATAAACGAATGCGATGCATCGGTGTCAAACAACACACGTGCAGGAAAATAAAAAACAAGGCAAGTACCTGCAATTACCCGACTCGGTGTCTCCTCGGCCTGCTCTCTAGTGATGGTGTTAACCTGAGCATGCTGGGGTCCTGAGTAGAAAGGCTGAGAAGACTGCCCAAAGCGTGAAGGGCCAGGCTGCTGAAACGGCCTAAACTGAGTCTCACCCAATCGGGGCTGCTGAAACTGCTGAGAACGGCCCCTAGACTGACCTCCACGACCCTGAGGCTGGGCCGCGGTCTGCTGTGATCCAGCTGACGGACACACTCTCGCAAAATGCCCGTACTGACCACAAAGGTTGCAGGAACCCTGCACACCTACACACTGAGTGGAAGGATGCTTTCCACCGCAAAAGCCGCAAAACTCAGTCCGAGATCCACTGCTACTCGAACTGCCTGAACTAGAAGAGCCAGAACCCGACTTCTTCTTGATCTGCTGACCTCGGGGTCGAAACCTCTGACGGACAGACTGCTGAGCCACCTCTGGCTGCTGCTGCTGCTGCTGGGGCTGATAGGCTGACTGGTAGGACTGAGAAGACTGCGCTCCCTGAATAGCAGGACGGCCACCCGGCGCTGCCTGCTGCCTACGAGCACGACGACTATGCAAGCATTCCTCAATGTCGATGGCACTGTCCACAGCCTCAGCGTAAGTCTTGGGCTTACTAGTCAAAACCATCTGATACAACTCTTCATTCAAGCCCTCAAGAAACCGAGTTTGCTTGTCCCTCTCCCGGCCAGAAACATGGGGAACGTATGCCAACAGAGAAGAGAACTTCCTAGCATACTCCCGAACAGTCATGGAACCTTGCTCCAGATGTTCGAACTCCCGCTCGCGGGCGTTCACATAAGACTCGGGTACATACTCCTGCCGGAAGGTCTCGCAAAAACTGTCCCAAGAGATCCCAACACCGGTCTCTAACAAGGTACTCGAAGCGCCTCGCCACCAACGCTCCGCCGCCTTCCTGAGCAAGAGGGTCGCTAAACTCAGCCGAAGATCATCATCATACTGCACCCGATCAAAATGACCAATGATATTACGGAGCCACGAGTCTGCATCCTCGCTGGACTCGTCACCATTAAAGACTGGAGGGTTCATCCGCTGAAACCGTGCTATCACCACGTCCATCCGCTCCACCGGGGGAGGCAAGTCACCAACTTCCTCCTCCTCATCACTAACACGAGTATGACTGCGACCACTACGCCTATCCTCATTCTGTCCTGCTGATTCCTCAAACTGCACCCTACCTCTACCACGATGTCTAGGCGGCATCTACGAAAACCCTCAACAAGATCAAGCAAAACATAACAGATACGGCATAGATAGCATATAACACAGAAATATGCAGCACGTAGTCACATAACCAAGCACATGCAACACACCACACTATGCCTAGACTCGAGTGTGATCAAAGAAATTGAGCTTATCCAAGCTTAAGCTCTGATACCAAAAATGTCAGGCCTCATTCTCTAAACAGAGTAAAATCATACAAACACATGCGGAAGCTATCAAAAAGCGGGTAAAATTTTCGCTTTTGTCCTGACGGTTTAAAACAATGTAATTTAAAATAAAGCTATACTCAAAATATATCCCAGTTTATAAAAACAACCAACATTATAGAATATAACAACCAAAACATGTATCAGACTCCAACTACTGGATACAATAACGAAGCGCAGGGCATCCCCCTGGCTAACTGATACATATATATATAAATATGCTATACGCAACTGGAACACGCTAACCACCTCATGGGACACCACCAGCTGGGTTATAATCACGACCAGCTGTAAAACCTGGGTTCCTTGAAAACAACACAAACAAGGAAATAAACCAAGCCCCAGAGGGACATGGGGTCAAAACCCAGTACGGAGAGCAACATATATAGCTAAAAGAATGCATAAGATAAAATGCAGATGCTATGCATGAGACACCGGATATCAACAGAAGGCTCGACCAACAAGGGAGCTAAGGAACTCAAGCACAGCTCCAAGAATATGCAACAACAGTGGCCACGGGGTGTGTTCACAATGTGGTAATGAGCTACTCGCCGTGACACTACACCCGAATACCAGATAAAACCCAGTACGGAGAGCAACATATATAGCTAAAAGAATGCATAAGATAAAATGCAGATGCTATGCATGAGACACCGGATATCAACAGAAGGCTCGACCAACAAGGGAGCTAAGGAACTCAAGCACAGCTCCAAGAATATGCAACAACAGTGGCCACGGGGTGTGTTCACAATGTGGTAATGAGCTACTCGCCGTGACACTACACCCGAATACCAGATGCATCAAACAACTCAACCTGCCGTTGCCTCGCCCATGAACTGTGGTAGTTAACCACTCGGCGCATGGTGGCTAACGATCCCAGCAGGGAGATGAGAGTGCGGTATTGCCGCTCGCCCTCGCATCCTGGTAAGAATCAACAGCAGCAATACAAGATACGAAACAATGGCTGCAACCCGAAATATGAATGCAATATGGGAAATGTGTGTATGCATAAACATATCAACTAAAATCAACAGCAATAACATATACACACAGCAACATCCATATGAATGAACAAGCAGCCATCTAGCATTCAATCTCACGCCAATTCCCAGCTACTTGAAGCTCAGATCCGTACCTTATATTTTTGTGCAACAATTACCACGAAACAGGCCTGAGAGATCTAGATAGCAACCTTCTAAATACACAACACACAGATCTTAAAAGCTGCACAGAAACTCACAGCCAATTACAGAAGCTCACGGCTGGGAGCACGCTCAACCAACGCAATTACTACCAAAACAACTTACTGGAAGCTTAAACCAAGGCTAGGAACAAGATCTCATCACAAGGGAACGAAGTTCTACCTGCACTACAAAACGCACAATCGGGCAGCAACTTCGCGACCTCGCTCTTGCTAACAACAGCCTCCAAGATGGTATAGGATGGAAGAGCTTCTCAAGAGGAGTCCAACGCTACCTCACACGTACCAAACAACGGCCGGAAATGATGGGAATTGCCGGAGAAAAGCTACGGTGAACAGTAACCTAGGGTTCGAAGCGAAGAACACAATCGGGGAAAATATTTCGCTAAGTATGGAATCTGGTGCTCGAAATCGAAGTCCAAGTCTTCCTTAAATACATCTCGCAAAAACTGGTTAAATCATCCACCGACATAACCAGCAGGCACCAACAAACCAGCAGATGAAAAGAACCAACTGCTGAGTTCTCAAACCACGCTAAACAAAACGACATCGTAGAACACTACCTACGACTGGTTCTCAACCAAAAGCTGGACAACCAGACGACTGGTTTAAACATCACGGGAATTCCTCCAAAAGCTGGTACCAGTCACGACATCTAAAACGCAGCGTTGCAACTAATCAAAACGGCGTCGCACCTTTGACGTCATCAAATCTGATTGATAACTCTCGCGCAATACCAGTCGCAAGCTACAGTAGTGAACAAATCTCTCGCAGCTGGACAACCAGTCGCAACATCCAAACAACGACGTTTCCTTCTCGCGTTACTGTGATGTTGACCCGCGTTGACATCTGCTTCGACTGAACAACCAACAGGCACACACACGCGATCAGATCTCACACTAGCGCTCCACCAAAACGACGTCGCTCCAAACTCGATACAAATTACGCTAAACCAGCGACTGGTATTTCAAGCGCTACCAGATCTCTCCAAACGACGGCGTTTTGGAATCTCACGTTGCCAAATAAATGCTACTACTGGTTTTCACTAAACAACCAGCTCTTACCACAAAACCAGCTTTCACAACAAAATACCAAAAATACGAAGACTTCCAGAATTGTTCCAAATGCTATTTCAGACCCGAAAATTCCAACCAAACTTACAAATAGAGATCTAAACCACCAGAAATCTCTAAAAACCGATACATGCCAACAGTTAAATCTTGATTACAAATCAAGGTCTCACAGTCAACAGCTACTGTAATAGTAGATAACTGATGATAGTTGCTGAAAGGTAATGAACAGTAGGTATCTGCCAATAGATATTACTCTATGCGAAACGAAGGTTTCTGTCAACTGTTAACAATTGATGAACACCCACGAAAGCTGACAACAGCTAGACATAATCAACGCAACTGCTGAAATCTATACTTAGAATATTTCAACAAAGAAATATCAGTCGTGGTATAAGAACCAGATTTCGGACTTAAACAGGTGAATGACGATGGTTTTCCTTTGTCTGAAGAATTCAAAATATCTCAAGAAATTTCTGGAAATAATCGAATAAGCTACTTGTAAGCTACTTCGATGGAATTTCTGAAGAAAACTCAAGAATCTACTGGATGAACATCACCAAACCATTTTCTAAAACATTTCTGGATCAAAATACAGTAAAACGCAACTTTCATAAAATCAGAGCATAAACTTTTCTGAACTTTTGAAGAACAGCCGAATCCATCTTCCTTTCTTTAAAATCTCATATAAACATGCAAACATAACTGAATATATGCTTTCACTGAGTGAGCAAGAAACAGAGTTTACTTGCCTGGATTCTGCAACACAACAACAGCGGAAAGTCCAGCAAATTTCTTACGCACCGCTCGTCTTCATTTAAAAACTTTGAAAGGATTTGTTCGGCTTCTTCAGAGAGAGAGAGCACCGCTTCAAAGTAATTTGATTTGAAAATAATGATGCATGAAGCAGCTTATCATCCTATTTATATGATTTAAAATGCCTAAGGAAGGAAAACACGTTTAACCAATATGCAACAGAAATCTTAAAACCGCACTCTGTTTGAAAATAAAGTGATGCATATGGAAACCGAACAAATTTTAGTTAAAACAAAGAATTCGATTGGCTTGCAGATATCGACTAGACACCTGCTGAAATTGTATTCCTAATATCTGAATATCAACCCAAAACATAATGAAGGCTGATAAATGTGTAAACATGGAATCTGAAATTTAGCTTCTAAACAAAGAAAGCCAAACAATATCTGATACTTGAAACTCAACTGAAATAAGAGTTGAATAACATAACAATGTAATCCTTTAAATCTCATAACTTACTAATTGTGGACTATAGAAATGTCTGGGCGTTACACCAGACGAGTGAATAGATCATTTAACTTCGAAGCTGATGTTGATCTGAAGCTGGTTTCATCGAACACCTCATGAGCAGATTCTTCAACTGTAAGTGTCCTGTTGTTGAAGACTCGATATGCGCGGCTTAAAACTGAGTATCCTAGGAAGTTACCTGCATCAGATTTAACATCAAATGCTCTTAAATATGTTTTACCATCTATATGGATGAAACATCTGCATCAAACACCCTGAAATATGAGATATCAGGTTTCTTGCCATTCCAGATCTCATATGGAGTAACTCCATGTCGCTTATTTATCATTGATCTGTTTTGAGTATAGCAAGCTGTATTGACTGCTTCGGCACAAAATTTGTTTGAAATACTGGAATCAGCAATCATAGTTGTCGCAGCCTCTTTACGGTTTAGACAACCAACCCGTTTTGCTGAGGTGTTCTAACTACACCCAACCCATGTTTGATTCCAATGTCATCTAGATAGGAGGAGATTTTAAAATTTAAAAACTATGTTCCTCTATCACTCCTAATTCTTTTGACATTACAAGATTGCACATTTTGAAAACGTTTTAAAAGTTTTATCAGCTGGTCGGCAGTTTGATCTTTCGATTTTAAAGACAACACGCAAGTAAATTTGGAAAAATCATCATCTACGACAAGTGTGTATTTCATTCCCCTAAGCTGGTTACGGTATTGGACCGAAAATATATGTAAAAGCTCCAGCTTTCGTGAGGTTTTATCACTGCCTCTAGCTTTGAAAGTTGATTTTAAAAATGTTTCTCAGCTGACATGCAGAGCAAATCTTGTCTTTTGAAAATTTTAACTTGGTCAAGCCATCAACCAACTCACGCTTACTCAAATTAGCAATTGTTTTGAAGTTGAGATGGTTCATCCGCTGATGCCATAACCAAGTCTTTGAAGAGTCAGCTACTAGGCATGTTTGTTCTGTATGCGGTTGGTTTGACTAGGTGTTACCAGATTGATAACCAACTAACACAGTCAGACCTTCCGGATTTAGAACCGTGCATGTGTGCTTCTGAAATTTGATAGAGTAGTTACTATCACACAACTGACTGATATTGATCAAGTTGTAACACAATTTCTCAACAAGGAGAATGTTGTTGACAGTGAAATTACCATGGGTAAGCTTATCCTTACCCACGGTGTTACCGTTTGAATTGTCACCGAAAGTGATCTTAGATCCGTTGCAGGGTTTGATATCTGTGAGCATCTTGGCATCTCTAGCCATGTGCCTTGCACATCCACTGTCCAGATACCACGTTGATTGCTCCAATCTTGATATATGTTGTTCCTGCAATCACAAGTCAAGAAAATTTGGTACCCTTTTATTCATTTGGGTCCAGGTTTGATTAGACCTTTCGGGACCCACACTTGGACAATCTTAACCCATTTACCAGTGTGTGCATCAAAGCACTTGTGTGGTCCGCATGTGTTCTTTGATCTGGATGGGGTGTGATATGTAGTATATGTTCCATTCTATCTGGGCTTCTTGTATTGAGGCCTGTAATGCCTGTCCTTCATTGAAGATCGAGATAACTGGCCTTGCATTATACCACCACATTTGGGTTTACCCCGCATCTGTGCAATCCTTTTGTTTAGCCAGCTCTCCCGAGACTTCTCAAGAGCAGTATACCCTAACCCACAAAATCTTCCTTCCCAGATCGTAGGCTCAGATGCTATCTTTAACTCGCCAGAATGTGCCTCTTCATGCTGTCCCGTGCTAGATTTTACAAAGTTCATTGTTTTAAACTTTGTCTTTTCCAGCCTTGGGGTACTGCTGGTTTCTGTGGTACTGCCTTCATCGCTATATAGCCCAAACCGGTTTCATCACCAGATGGCTTTGTAGCTTCATGCAGTTTTTGTAGTGAGGCAGAAGAACTGGTCCAGGAGCTTATTATAGCAGCTAACCGCTGATTTTCATGACGCATCTCCTCGGACCTGCTTCTAAATTCTTCATTCTCAGTCACAAGCTTACTTAGAGCATCTTGCATATTGCTTGAGCCAACCAGCTCAGCGTTTGTTGCACAGCTCTCTCTTTCGGTTTTAACTTCCTTGAATGAATGAGAAAGCTTCTTATATTCTAGGACATTTCATTTAGTGCAGTAACAAGGTCCTCACGTGTGAATTCAGGACTAGAAAAATCAAATACTTCCTCAGTGTCGTCGACCAAGAGACACTGTACTTCGTCTTCACTTTAGCTGGATGAGGAGGTTCAGAGCTTGATTCTTATGAGTCTGAATCAGCCCAAGCACTCTTGTTCTCCTCAGCAACCATTGATTTTTTGGTTCTACCCTTTTGATAAAGCTTCTTTTCCTTCTTGTCTTTGCTGGCACTGCGATCTGGTCACTTCTTGGCATCTCTCCTTGGCTTCCTGCAATCAGCCATGAAGTGACCAGGCCTGCCACAGTTGTAACATTTATCATTAGAAGGAGTATTATAGTTTTTCTTGGAGAATCAAAAGAAGACGGTTTAGTATTATGCTTCCGCATAAATTTTCCAAATTTCTTAATGAACAAGGCCATGTCATCCTTGCTCATCTCCTATGCCGATCTGTTGCTGGTAGAGCATGGACTCTGTTCTTGAGTTGTAGCAGCAAGAGCTCTGGTTGGTTGCGAAGCGAATGGCTCAGACTCTGCTCTGGTTTCCAGCTCAAACTCGTAAGCCTTTAGATTGGCGAACATGTCATGAAGCTCCATTTTTTTCAGGTCCTTTGATTCCCGCATGGCCATTGTTTTTGCATCCCACTCCTTGGGAAGTGCTCGCATCACCTTCAGCGCCAACTCCCTGTTGTTGTAGATTTTGCCCAGTCTGTCCAGCTCAATCACCAAAGAGCTGAACCGTTCATCGAATTCGGCCATGGTCTTCTCGGGCTTCATCTTGATTGGTACAAATTTTGCAAGGCCACAGTCAACTCGTTCTCTTTTGTCTCTTCATTGCCCTCGCAAATCTGGGTCAACTTTTCCCAGATTTCTTTTGTCGTTGTGCACGTTTGGATTTTTCTAAGCATATTGTTGTCTAACGTTTTGTACAATATGTCCTTGGCGACGTTTTCCAGATTCGCTTTCTTCTTGTCCTTAGAGGTCCATTCCAGTCTAGGTTTCTCGATCCACTGAGGTGCACCGGAAGTTATCGGCACGATAGTGTTGATTTTCATTATTTGCATTGGTCCATTAGTTATCACGAACCACATGTCGTCGTCTTGTGCTGCTTAGTACGCCTGCATCTTGATCTTCCAGACATCGTATTCCTCATTGGAAAACATGGGAATCTTATTGTGAGAAATCGACATATTTAATGAGTATAAATGAATAAATTGTTCAAACACTAAGAAACCATGCTCTGCTACCACTTGTTAGGATCGAAAACCAGCTCGGGAGTTCAGAGGGGGGGGTGAATGAACTCTTTTGCTAATTTTGTTTTAAAAACATGTTTCAAAAATTTTACTGCTCGACGCAAACCTCCAGCCGAGTTACTAGCTTAGAGGGTTCTCAGTATTGTTGTTTTCTCGTAAAATGATTTTTATGCGGAAACAACACGATTCAACAGTGAACAATTTAAACCAATGCGTGAATGAGACGAGAAATTTGTTTATGGAATTTCGGAGCAAATTCTCCTACGTCTCCCTTATTTCTCAATGGGAAGGATTCCACTAGAAGATTTGATTTATACAACCACTTGTACAAACCCGATCCTACAACCAGCAGCTGCAGTAACTCCTAGCACTCAACCAACGAAACTCTGATCCGCGATCTGGTTTGCAAATACAGTAGACTCAGCACTCAACTGGTTTTGCTATTCTAGCACTTTACACTCTCTGTTTATGATTTACAAAGGAAGCTTAACACTACAGAGTGTGTATAGAAGATAGTGTGACAAATGTATAATCAAACTGTGCGTGTGTCACTTGCTGTGAGCTGGTTCAACAAGTTGAACTATGTTTTTGCTTATGAAGGGCTGGTTAGCTTGTAAGTTTGATTTTTGTTCTGTTGTGTGTCGTAACCCTTTCACAGCTGCTCTTCTCTTCTATATATACCCTTTGGATACAACGGTAACAAATGTTAGAGTAGATGCCCAACTAGCCAACTTGTGGCGTGTGGGTTTTATAGACTCTTGTACAAACAGTCTTTATATATGATATTCGCATTTACTTATATGGCGTTCTTTACTTTAATTATGTGTGTAATGATATACAATTGCGTTGAGTAAAGACCTAGAATGCACTAAAGCGTATGTTAGATGTGATAGTGGGTATGACGGCTATCATGAAACACATCTAATAGTCGCTGTGTATTCTGAACATGTTCCTAGTCGATTGGGCCGTCAAAATGAGGATAAGGCCGCCCGAGTTCGAGACTAGTATCTGCGATGCGAAGTACCATGTTTCATTGGTAGGGAACATTGTGATGTTCTTAGCATGCAGATAGATAGTGACCTGGTGATCTATCGAACTACCCTCGTTCGGACTTTCCAAGTGGTTATCATTTGTCGAGTGGATAAGTCCGAGGTCTTGGTTGTACTGATTAGTCCTCACGACTCGAAACGTCATTGAGACTCTACATGATAGGCGTCTCACTTTGACCCGTTTGCCGACTCAATTGATCATTTGTCGAGTGGATAAGTCCGAGGTCTTGGTTGTACTGATTAGTCCTCACGACTCGAAACGTCATTGAGACTCTACATGATAGGCGTCTCACTTTGACCCGTTTGCCGACTCAATTAGGGTCATAAGGCGTCGGGATTGGGTGAGACCCCGATGCATGTAGGAGTCGATGCATCGTTGTCGAGGATTCACCGCTCGCAGACATGCGTGGATATCCTATGCTATCTGAGGGGATAATAGTGTATAAATCTCTGGCCAGAGTACTAGAAGTGTTTTAGGTAAATGTGTTTACCTAGTTACACTCGTGATGTTACTATTCGATCTCCAAGATGTATGCATAGCTATCGGATCTATAGCGACTCTCGATTTACCAATGGTCGTTGATCTGATCGGGATATATGGATTGAAAGGACCGTATTGTACGCTAACCACGACCAACTGGCTCTTGCAGGCACTATCAGTGATACCTAGGGGATCATGGGGCGATGTTGCTAGACGCTTTACCATGATCCGTTGGGCAGGTCCAGAATTGTTATTCCGGAGCCACAATGGTTGTGGGCCCACAGCTAGCTGTATCCCTGAACCATTGAGGGTCACACAAGTACTAGATTCGAGATTCCCGCACGGATACTCAGCTCAATGTGTTGAGCACGAGAAGAGGATTTTGGGGAGTGCGACTTCCTAAAAGTCAACAGGGGTCAAACCGGGGGCTGTTGGGGGGCAAAACGGTCTTTTTGCACTGGGGTTCTGAAAAAAGGTTTTTCAGATCATATTATTCAGTTTCGGAAACTGAGTCGATCGGTCTGATCTGATCGGCGATCGAACTTACGATGAAGTCTCGGTGGTGGAGATGAACTGAATGTTCATTGTTGGACCCGGGCCCGTTGGGCCGGTCCAAGTCCAACACTTAATCTATTTATATAGGATTAAGAGACTTGATTTAAAAACACAACACTCTAATTAACCCTAACCCTAAGTGCATAGCCGCCCCTCCCTCTCCTCTCACAAACCGCCGCCGCCGCCGCCGCCTCGAGTTGCCGGAATTCGTTCCGGCCAATTCGACGAGGAGAATCCGTTCGTGCAGAATTTGTCAGTGATTCTAGTGCAGGCTGACAAAGGAGTCTCGGTTCTGGTCGGGGACCGGATTGGCGATATCTACCGCAGTCTACCGAGAAGAGCCGACGTTATTGTAACTACGGTTGGAGCCAGGCACAAGTGCCAGCAAGGTAGTTGTTTTTGAACCCCCTATGTATGTCGATAACTGTTATTGATTTTTCGTATTGATCGTCTCCCGGCTATTTATTCTTTGTTCTTCCGCTGCCTCGCCGGGGGGCGGATCCGGATCCCCAACAGTGGTATCAGAGCCAGTGTTTTTCGGATCTGATCAATATGATATTTCCTGAATTGTATCTAACATTAAATTTCAGATCAAGACAGCCGAAATATCGCCGCACATCGACCGCCCGACGCCGCCGCACGCGGCGGCGCCACGACGAGCGCCATCGCCCGCGCTGGCCGCGCGCTTGTCGCGCGAGCGACGGCCGGAGCTTGCGCGCCTGGTCGCGCCTCAGGTCGGGCGGCCTTTCGCAAACCGTTGCGCGGTTTGTCGAGCGCCGCTGCACGCTTGCTGGCCGGATCGTTGCGCCGCTGTGCGCCGCTCCTCGCGAGATGGTTGCGCGACGCATGCGTGCGACGATGGACGGCGAGTGGTCGACCGGTTGCGAGCGAAGGAGGGCGGCCGCGTGACTCTTGCGAAGTTTTTGGGCCTAAAATTGTTTTAAACCCAATATTGATACAATTAAAATTAGTAAAATTGTTATTTTAATTATGAAATATGATTTTGTAATAAAATATGATTTTGTTGATTAAAATTTGTTTTATCGGCAAAATACGATTTTATTATAAAATACGATTTCGTAATTAGAATATGATTTTACGATAAATAATTAGATTATTTAAATTATGCATGTTAATTAGATTAATTGCATGATTGGGGTGATCGAGAGCCGTGTCCAATGTGTTAGGTGTATGCAATAGGTTTTATTTGATTTCGGTTTTTATATATTTGATTATCATTTAAAGTGGGCCTGTTTGTGGCCCGTTCCCACCCCTTGATAAATGTATCCCTTATTTGTCATAGTTAATTTAAATGTAAATTACTAGATTTAGTGGGAGGACATCCGAAGACGGTGGACGATGACAATCAAGATGTTGAAGACCGAAGATCTGTAAAACCGGAAAGCTTTGTAATAGGATTGCATTGCATATTGCATTACCCCTTGGATTGGACCCAGGTCCGTGACTGGCAACCACGAACCGCATAGCTCTCGCGATCGATCATCCCAATGTTACTTTATATATGTTGATATATAGATTGAATCCGCATGTTGCATGTTTTAAATTAGATTTAAATATGTATGAGACCAAAATTTTTCAAAAATAAAATCGCTCGTTTTAAATTTGATTTAAAACTTATATCAAGATAAAATGTTTATTCGATAAACTAAAGGGTATTTAAAATTGTTTAAATTAACCCTACCTTCCATCAACAATGGGTGTACGTCGATGCTACCCGTATATATGGCCCGGCTCATATTATTGAGGGGGTCATGTATGCCGGAAAGCTGTCCACGCCATTGACAACTGTTGTGAGTCGGCTGAAACTCCCTTTAACGTTTGCTCATATTATTTGGGACGTTAAGGGGACAGTCCTTCACGACTCAACATTGATGGGTCAATCTTGACACGTGATAGTAAACGGCGTCATATTATTGGGCCCTTACTAGACGTGAGGTGAATACATGGAGGTTGCACCGGCTGCAATCGGAAACTACCTTTTTGGGGTCATGGATGGCTGATATTATTGGGGTCCATGATCGCTTGATTGGGCTCCGTGTACCCACTAAAGAAACCTGTTTTCTCGATTTCATTAGAGGGTGGTGAAATCGTTAAAATAGTGGGAGGGTAATTCATAAAACTAAATGACCATGTTTTATGTATTAGCGTTTTTTTTATATAGTTAGTAATGCATGTCTATTTTCTTTTCAGTATAACTGCTATAAAAG
>KV014948.1:8315-18810 GCA_001598015.1 Dorcoceras hygrometricum | reverse complement strand
AAAACATACTGGAAGCATCATAAACATCAAAACATCATTTTCGAACCCATCTTTTCTTCCTTATCATGTCTAAATCATTTCAAACATGAACTTTAAATGTATCCATAACATACAGGCAAGCAGATCCATTAAAACACAATATATGCTTCAAGTGGTGTAGAAAAAGATCAGCTTTTTACGTGCCTTAATTGAAGCTTTGCAACAACAGCAAATTCCTGCAGAAATCCTCCCTTTGAGCAACGCACGAAATTTTCTGAAATTTCTTTGAAGAACACTTTAAAACTTTTCTTTGTAAATGATGAAAATCATGCTTTGAAAATAGGTTTTTATATGAAAGGGATTAGTGGCATGCTACTTGTGAATCAAGCATGACACACTTTCAAAATTTAGTAAAGTTCCCTTCATATCATTTTAATTTGTAAAGCACCAAACCTTCTCTTAAAGAAAGCATTTCACCTCCTTAAAACATCTTTTAATAGATTTAGAACCAGCTCGTGCATCGCTACTTGGAGTCACCTGCTGGAATCAGCCGCAGTGCATCTTACCTGCTGATATCAACAATTCAGCAGATACATAATATTTAAAATTGCCAAAATGGCCCATAAGATTTATGAAATGCATAAATATGGTCCTAGGGATTTTGGGGCGTTACAAATCTTATACAATTCTTCTGATTAATGAAAGTTTGCATTCCAGCAGGCCGTTGTGCAATTTATTTTTGCCTATTCATTTATCTCGTCTGCTAGGTTTTGTCATCACCAAAAAGGGGAAAATTGTTAGGATAAAATTTATAGTTTTGGTGATAACAAAGTTAAGTTAAATCTGGATAGTCAGTCGTTGTTAATAGTAGTTGTGTATCCAGACAACAGGTTTACTCAGATGATGATTTTACAGGGTTCCGATATTTGGATTTCAGTTGTTGCGCTATCCAGACGCTAGCTACAGTAATCCAGATGAGATCTACAGTGAATCAGTTTTTGTTATCGAATCAGTCGCAAGCTACAGTGATTCAGTCACAAGCTACAGTGATTCAGTCGCAAGCTACAGTAAACCAGTTGTTGGTATCGAATCAGTTGCAAGCTACAGTAATATCAGACGTTGGCTACAGTGTTCTTGAATCAGACGCAAGTATTCAAATGTTAGCGTGTGCAAAACGACATCGTTTAAATAAGTTGGAACAACAGCGTTTTGGAATCAGTCGATGGTTTTTGAAACCAGTCGAGAGCTACAGTAGTTTGTACATCCAGACGAGAGCTACAATGTTATTTAAACAATCGAGGATGTATAGCAAACGATGTCGTTTGGATAAGTTAAAATGACAGCGTTTGAACTAACCAGTCGTAGGAATTTATAAGAAAACCAGTCGGTGCATATACTTGAACACTTTCCAGTCGCAACACTATGAACGACGAAGGAAGTTGGAGCTGGTTAAGATAAAGAATTTCAGGCGCAAGCTTAAAGTGATTCAAATACGATTGATTACTCAATATGGAAAATATCAGTAGAATCGTACAATTGCCTGAAATTTAGGAGACAATGTCGGTACTATTTCATATACTTGAACACGTTTCCAGTCGCAACACTATAGAACGACGAAGGAAGTTGGAGCTGGTTAAGATAAAGAATTTCAGGCGCAAGCTTAAAGTGATTCAAATACGATTGATTACTCAATATGGAAAATATCAGTAGAATCGTACAATTGCCTGAAATTTAGGAGACAATGTCGGTACTATTTTTGGTAAATAGTACATATTTGCAGAGGTTGTTACACGGTTATTGCACAGATATGGAAATCGACAAATTAGCTCTGACAGTGTGCAATTTACCTTGTAGTGGAGCAGAGTATACGGTTACAGATTATCAGAATTTCAAAAAGGATTTTATTTCCTTAGCAATTCAAATGACCGTTGAGCGAAGACTATAAATACCATCAGTTTTGAATTGAAGATACAACACTCGCTATTTACTATTGCTGTTACGCTGTCAAAATACTTTCTGAGATTTCATCACATACTGAAGTTATTCTCAAGAAGCTCAAAGACTTGAAGAACACAACCATTGTTATTCATTGATATACTTTCAAGTCATCCTCTAGTTCACGTGTTGAATCGAGTTTCTTTGTTTAGAAACCAGAGGATCTTACAGTCTCATATACGTGTATTCATTGTTGTAATCCTTTGATTGAGTCTGTAACAAACGTGCTCTCAAATCCGTTTGAAAATATTACAAAGTGTTGTAAACCAGCAGCTGCGTCTGCGTGGAAGTTTGTGAAGTTGCTAGGAATTCACCTTGAGCAAGGCTCGGTGACTGGGTGTCTGCAGAAGGACTGTGTACATCAAATCTTCTAGTGTATCCTTCCTGAAAAAGGAAGAAGGGGAGACGTAGGATATTCATATCCAAACTTCAAGAAACAAACTCTGTCCCTTTATCTATTTACATTTACGCATTTATTTACCGCTTATCTGTTCACAAATCAATCGGCTTCATTCCGCACTTTTTAGTTAGACGAGAGATTTGAATTAAACTGAGATACCTCAAGTCTGGTAACTCAGACTTGAGTTAAGCAGCGCATGTAAAACGTTTTGAAAAGAATTTGAAATAGAAAAATTGAAGGAGTTCATTCAACCCCCCTCTGAACTCCTGTACTTGTTTTGATCCTATTTTTGGGACCATCAATTGAGATAGATTTAAAACAGAAAGAATTCTCCAAAGCTGAAAGAATGCTACTGTTTAGCTTATATATGCAGACTGGAGAATAAATAATAAACGAATAGCAGATTTTCTTCCATTTCTTTCCAGCTTCGGTCTCATAACCAGATCTGAAGTTCTTGGCATACACACATATCTCGTGAAATCTGTGTCAGCTCGTCAGAAGATATATTACCACATTCTTTTGAAAAATGCTCTGTAATTCGAAGATTATTATTCCCCCTGTCTTTATGAAAGCTGAAATAATTTTAAAAGACCAGCTGACATTTTTCCGCACAAAAGAAAATTTAAAAAAAAAAAATCAGAGCACACACATAAATTTTGTTTCAAAACTGAACACGTGCTATTGAGTCACTTAATTTATTTAGATTAGGATAAAAAGCGATAACTGAATTATCAGATTCTCTTTCATTTCTCTTATTTCGTCCCATGTGCTGAAAAAGATCTTGGCATCCACACAGAACTCGCGCATTCTGTGTCAGCACGACAAAAGAAAACCGAAGTTCAAAAATCATTTTTCACCTTTTCTTCATAAAATAAGCTATTCAAAACTTTTAAGCATTTAAAGCAAATAGCACTGTATTATTTTAAAAAAAATGCACGTTTCAAGAAAAACCTGCTCTGATACCACTTGTTAGGAAAGGATCAGATCTCGCAGGGCACCTATGGTCGAAGGGCCACGAGATCTGATCAGACAAGATTGAGGTGTAATACCTAAGTGTTCTTGAAACAAATGACCACCGAGAACAGATCTGGATTGGCAATGAAATACCAAGCGGAATTATCCAGAACTGAACCATGATTTTAAAAATTCGATAACAGATTTGAAACATATGCTATGCGTGTACGGGGAAAGCTTAAAATACTCATCTTATGTTTCTGGAAGTTCAGATCTCAAATCCTACGTCTTCCCTCTTCCAAATCTGGAAGGCACCCACTAGAGGATTTGATCCGCTAGCCCGATCAGCTTTGGGACTTATCCACTGCCCAAAGCTGAACTCCTAGACTCTACACCAGCCCTCAGGCTGTGTTCATCCAACTCTATGAACTTATTTAACGTCTCTGTTCAAAGACTACAATCACTAAGTTTAACGTCTTCGTGTCAAGACAAATTTGGTGTTTGGTTTGTGATTCACTCAACTATTCTAAACAGCTCTCAGATATTATGTGAGTCAATCTCGGTGTGTGTGAGATTTACAGTATAAGCTCAACTTTCGAATATAAAATCTCACACAACTAGGAATGCTTCTGGAAAGCTAAATTCAGCTGAGCAGTCGACTGTTATAATAAGATCCTCAGATCTGATAGTCGACTGCTTCGCCTCTCTGTTTTTCTTCCTGTTTTTCTTCTCTTTCAACATCCTGCATCTTCATCAGTTTTCTTGTATAAATAGCCTCCCACTTTGATATAGCCGTTGACGCACATTTCTATTCGTTGAAAAGCTTCTGCAGCATTCTGACATTGTATGTACCTTTCGTCCTTTCATTGCTGGGTAGGTTGGCTATTTAATGAATTTCATCTTCTTGTGAACTGATGTGACAATACGTCAGTTTGAATTTCCTTATTCAAACTAAGTTTGTTCAACTGCTTTGATCCTTCAGATCTGATACAGACTTTATTCAGATCTGTTTGTATATCAGCTCAGATCTGATTCCTTTGTTCTGCTTCAGTTGATCTCAGATCTGATTTTGCTCTTCTTAGCTATCCAGCTCCAAACTTGTCAGGCCTCATGCACAAACATAGAGTTTAACCACGCAAACAATTGCGGAAGCAATTAAAATAGTGGCTATAATTTTCGCTTTTGGCCTGACTGAAAGATAACATAATTTAAAATACTGCAATACTCAAAATATCCCAGTTTACAAAATACACAAGGCTAAAAGCCACAGTACAACAGTACAACATGTATCTCATACAAGAACAACGGAATACAACTGGATACCACAAAGCACAGGGCACTCCCTGGCTACTAATATAGATACATATATGCTATACGCTAGCTGGAACACTCTAACCACCTCCTGGGGCACCTCCAGCTGGTTCAACTCCACGACCAGCTGAGTAACCTGAGAAACCTGGACAACATACACAGGCAAACAAACACCAGCACCAGAGGTACATGGGGTCAAACCCCAGTACGGAGAGCAGCATAAAACAGCTAATGGAAAGAAACAAGTAATATGCAAATGCTATGCATGAGAACAAGGCTACAACCAAAAGCAGGGAGCCAAAGGATCTCAACAGCTGCTCAACAAGCGAATCAGATCAACTGAACAATAGTGGCCACGTGGTGCGTGAGTATATGGGAGCTACCCACTCGTCTCAACACACGGGACCAGATGCAGAACACAGCTCAACCTACTGTTACCCAACTCATGAGGTGTGGGAGCTACCAATTTCGCTCATAGTGGCTAACTGATCCCAGCAGGGAGATGAGGTATACGGGAGTTACCCGCTAGTCCTCAAAACAAGCATCCTGGTACGCACAGATTCAAGATAACAAGGCGCAGCTAAACAAGATCTGAATGCAACATGAATAATGCGTGTATGCAATGACATCTTGCAGATAACAATACAACATAAGCAAGCAGTAACAGCACCGAAGTATACACAGCAGCAAGCATAATCACCCATGCTCAATCCAAGGCTGTAAAACAAGCTCACATCCGTACCTCAACTCTTCTGAGCTACAATTAACACAACGAAGTCCCGAGCAACACAGATCCAAAACCTGATAAGAAACAACGCACAAAATCTCAGGGACAGTAGCACAGAAACTACAACTTGGAGCTACGAACTCAACCAGCGCTATCCTACCCTTCTATCACACAAAAGGCTCTAAACGAAGCACAAGGTAGGGTCTTAGAACTTACCCAACGAGCTACCCAAAGGGCAGAAGCAAAGCCACGCTTATGCTAACAGACTACAGAAGGGAGATGTCTCGTAAACCTCTCCAAGCTTGACGCAAGTTTCCACAAGCTGTACCAAACGAAGCGTCTTAGCAAGAGGAGTCTAGCGCTACCACTCTTACTTAATAGGAGCTGTCTACCGTCGGCAATCGGAGAAAATAAGGTTCGGTGAACAGTAGCTAGGGTATCGTGACAGGATTCGCTATCGGGAAATATTCGAAGTGTCGAAGCTGAATAATAATGAACGAAGGCAATGTCCTCTATTTAAAGGTCAAATCTGCTCAAATATGATTAACAGTACACACCGACACTTAAGTCTCAAAACTGATTTCCCACTCAGATCTGAATCTCATATCAGATATGACTCTTCGTCAAAACAGATCCTGACTTACCCAAACGACGTCGCACAGAGTCCACTCTCACATCTGGACACGTCACCCGCTACTCAAATATGAAATGCTAAACGCGTCGCATCGCAACACTTAGATCGTACTCAAATCTGAAGACACGCGCAATTCATATCTGAGTCTCCCCCGCTAAGCCAAAACGCTGTCGTTCCCACTAATCCAAACAGTGTTGTTTCGCTACCCGCTACAGAAACACACTAGCATACTCACATCTGCTTAGAGATATCAGATTCTAACCTCGAATCTGATCAGCTCTCAAATCTGATCGCTGCAACAAAACTTATAAAACTTCATAGAATTGTTCTAAGTACTAAATCTGACCCAAATATGCTCACGTGTTGTTTCGCTACCCGCTACAGAAACACACTAGCATACTCACATCTGCTTAGAGATATCAGATTCTAACCTCGAATCTGATCAGCTCTCAAATCTGATCGCTGCAACAAAACTTATAAAACTTCATAGAATTGTTCTAAGTACTAAATCTGACCCAAATATGCTCACGAAACCTACCAACCCAAAGCTGGTTACCCAGATTTGTTCACGCTCAAATATGAATCTCATAAAATCCGATTAATTAACTCAATTAATCTTTCTAAACTTTCAGGTCTCACAGAACTGATATTCTCTTCAAATTTGATCCAGCTCTGAGCTGATCTTCTCTTCACATCTGATTCAGCTCTTCTTGTCTTTTCCCGTTCGCTTCCGATATGGTCTGTTACAATGTCAGATCTGGTCAGCTTTGACTGGTTATGTGCACTACTCAAATCTGTTCAGTGCTACCCCATCGAAACGGTCCAACGAGCAAGACTCACGACTATGCCTTGACTGAGCTGATTTTTGGCCAAATTCCTTCGTTTAGGCCTCCGAAATCGCGTTTTTCCATTCTGTACTTCGCAACACAGCTAAGTAACTGTAAAGTCTTTATCTTCGACGATCTTGGTCTTCTACCGCTGCTCTCTACTCAGATCTGGTTCAGCTTTAGTATCAGATCTGGTTCAACTCACTGCTGCTCAGCTGATTCGTCTCTATGTCAGACCTGCACATCTCAATTAAACTGTTAGTAAATAATCAGCAGGTTTTGTGTATTTCAAATGTCAGGCCTCGTGCTCTACTCAGAGTTAAACCATGCAAAACATTGGCGGAAGCATACAAAAAGTGGCTTAAATTTTTCGCTTTAGGCCTGACGGTTTAAAACATATAATTTAAAATACAATCATACGTAAAATATCCCAGTTTACAAATACTCAATACAACAGTACAACATTTAAACAAATACAAATACCAGTACTACAACGGATAACACAATCCCACAAGAACATGGCATTCCCCGGCTAACAGTACTAGTACATATATGCTATACGCTAACTGGGACACTCTATCCACCTCCTGGGACACCTCCAGCTGGGTCAAAGCCACGACCATCCCCAGAGGGACATCGGGGTCAAACCCCAGTACGGAGAGCAATACAAACAACATAAGGAAAGCAACAGATAAATATGCAAATGCTATGCAAGGGATCAAGGCTACAACCGAAAGTAGGGAGCCAAAAGATCGCAACAATAGCTCAACAGCAATATCTGATCAAAGGAACAATAATCAGTGGCCACAGGTATACTGAGCACATGGGAGCTACCCACTCATCTCCAGTACACCATACCAGATGCTAACAAACAGCTCCACCGACCGTTTCCCACTCATGAGATGTGGGAGCTACCCACTCCGATCATAGCGGCTAACAAACCCAGTAGGGAGAAGAGGTACGGGAGTTACCCGCTCAGCCTCCGAGGTATACGGGAACTACTGGCTCGTCCTCGAACATAGCAACCTGGTATTCTCAAATCAACAGAACAAGCACAGCTAGAAAAAATAGAGCTCAACAGGATAATGCGTGTATGCAAATGCGACAGTTGATATCATAACAATGCACAAACGATAACAGCACAGAGCCTACACAGCAAAGCACATAATCCATGATCAATCCTAATCTGTAAACAAGCTCACATCCGTACCTCAATTCTCTGTGCAACAATTACTACAAGCAGATTGCCACAATGACGTCCCGAGCACACAGATCTACCACCCCAAAAAGCTAGGAGCGAAATCCGACGCTTATGCTAACAGACTACATAAGGGAGATGTCTTCGCACACATCACCAGCTTCAAGCAAACGCTCGAAAACAATATCCAAACGAAGCGTCTCAGCAAGAGGAGTCTAACTCTACCACTCTTAATCTCGTCGGAGCTGCCTATTGCCGGAAATCAAAGAATATAAGGTTCGGTGAACAGTAGCTAGGGTATAGCGACAGGATTTTGCAATCGGGAAAATATTCTAAGTATAAAAACTGGATACTCAATTCGAAGACCAAGTCCTCTCTTAACTAAGCCAAAGCTGCTCACAGTTGAAGAAACAGTATCCACCACACTTAATCTATCGCAACTGGTATTCCCGCTCGCAAACAGATCTTTACTAACTCAAACGACGTCGCAGAGAACTACCGTCGCTACTGGACACATCACCCGCTACTCACTGCTGAACACTAACCAACATCTGTTAGCAAAGCTACAACATATCTCTCACACAGCTGACGCTAACGCAACTCACAGCTGAGTCTTCTTCGCTAATCCAAAACGCTGTCGTTCCAACTAATCCAAACGACGTAGAACTACTCACTGCTGAAACACGCTAGCGTGCTCTCTACTGCTCAGCGACAACAAGTCTTTCTACTACTGCTGAATACAACCACTATTGCTGACGTCACCACTGCTGAGCGCCAACATTCAGCGATGACTCACGCTAAATGCTGAACAGATTCCGCGCCAAACTCAAACTCTCCAGAACTGTTCTAAGGGCTAAAACAAAACCCGATTAATTAACTCAATTAATCTTATCAGCTTTCGGGTCTCACATCTCTCCCCCACTAAAACAGGATTTCGTCCTCGAAATCAATCAAATCCAAACAAGAGTTCAAGATAACTGGGGAAATAAACACAAGCAACCAACTACAGGAACAACAGCAACATCTACTCAAACAGATGCGGCCACTTCCGCTGCATCTTCTCATCCAGTTTCCAAGTAGCTTCTTCCCTACCGTGCTTGCTCCACTGAACCATCACTAAGGGAATGGTTTTATTCCTCAGCTGTTTCTCTTTTCTATCCAAGATCTGCAAGGGATACTCAACATAGCTCAAAGTCCGATCTAACTCAACCTCGTCAGTTCTCAACACATGCGAGGGATCTGGCTCATATTCCTCAACATCGAAACATGAAACACATCATGTAAAGAGGACAAATCTTGGGGCAACAACATCCGATAAGCCAAAGGACCAATCCTCTCTAAGATCTCATTAGGACCAACATAACGAGGAGCTAAATTTCCCTTGAGACCAAATCTCATAACGCTGCAGAAATGAGAAACCTTAAGGAAAACTAGATCACCAACCTCAAACTCTAAAGGCCTACGCCTCTTATTCGCATAACTGGCTTGGCGATCTTGAGTAGCTTTCATTCTTTGGCGAATAAAATCCACCTGATCTCTCATCTGCTGCACAAACTCTGGGGAAGACAGCTGCTTCTCCCCCACTTCTTCCAAACACACTGGTGATCTACACTTTCTGCCATACAAAGCTTCAAATGGTGCCATGCCAATCGTGACCTGATAGCTGTTATTGTAGGAAAACTCAACCAAAGACAACGAGTCTTGCCAGCTACCACTAAAGTCCATCACAACAGCTCTCAACATATCCTCTAAAATCTGGATAGTCCTATTTGATTGGCCATCTGTTTGGGGTGATACGCTGTACTTATAGCCAATCTAGTTCCCAAAGCTGTTTGCAAACTCTTCCAAAACATGGAAGTAAATAGAGGATCACGATCTGAATCAATCGAAACTGGAACACCATGCAAACGCACCACAAAATCTATGTACAGCTTCGCCATCTTCTTCAAAGAATAGCTCATGTTGTAGGGAATGAAGTGCGCAGACTTCGACAATCTGTCTACCACAACCCACATAGCATCACAACCTCTGCTGGAACGGGGCAAATGCGTGACAAAATCCATAGCTACGTGCTCCCAATTCCATTGGGGCACCTCTAAGCTATGAAACAAACCACCAGGTCTCATCCTCTCTGCCTTGACTTGCTGATAATTCAGACATCGAGCTACAAAATCAGCAACATCACTCTTCAAACCTGCCCACCAGTAATGCTGCTTCTGTTGGGAAATGGTGGCGGATCCGGATCCCGTCTCCCGACGGCGCAGCGGAAGTTTAAAATAAGCACCGGGAAACGTTCAATACAATAAAAACAGCACTATAAACCATTCATAGGGCGTTTCTCGGGGTGTTACCTCGCTGGCGACAGGCTCCTGGCTCCAACCAGAATCACAGGGAGACTGGCTCTTCACGGTAGGCGGCGGTAGATTACGTCTAATCAAGTCCACGACCGGAAGCAAGGTTCCTTCGTCAG
>KV014947.1:29946-77234 GCA_001598015.1 Dorcoceras hygrometricum | reverse complement strand
TGCATGCTCAGAACATCACAATGTTCCCTACCAATGAAACATGGTACTTCGCATCGCAGATACTAGTCTCTAGCTCGGGGGGCCTTATCCTCATTTTGACGGCCCAATCGACTAGGAACATGTTCAGAATACACAGTGACTATTAGATGTGTTTCATGATAGCCGTCATACCCACTATCACATCTAACATACACTTTAGTGCATTCTAGGTCTTTACTCAACACAATTGTTAATCATCATACAACCCAATGAAAGTAAAGAATGCCATATGAATAAATGCGAATATCATATATAAGGATTGTTTCATACAAGAGTCTATAAACCCACACGCCACAAGTTGGCTAGTTGGGCATCTACTCTAACAGATCTAACGTGTGAGAGAATGGGAGTTACTTGGCCGCTCGATCACACATTGTACCAGATACAATATGAAACAGAAGTGATCGCCGATCGTGTGAGAGAATAGGAATTACCCGGGCCCTCAATCACACATGGGACCAGAAGTGTCCATAGAGCATGTGAGAGAACGGGAGCTACCCAGCCGCTCCAGCACACGCAGTGCCCGAAGCACATATACACCAGAAAGGGGCCACTGAGCATGTGAGAGAATGGGAGCTACCCAGTTGCTCAATTACACGCAGGCTGTTGCTAACAGATCAATAACAGCGAATAGCTAACAAAGGTAACAAGATAGGAGCACAATATGCCATTTGTGTATGCGATGCTAACCAATAGATACAGCATACAATAATCATAACGAAACATCATAGCAACTGAGAATAGCATGAAACATACTACTAAATAGTATAAGCAGAGCAGCTGCATAAAAATCACGCATGCATGAACAGAACAGCACAGCTCAGGCTACCTCATTCGATATACAGCTGGACCATACAACTCACAATCACAAGCACATCAGCATACACCACTAAACAGCACAGCTACACAGCTCACGCATAAAAGCTCTAGCAGATCTTAGCACCTAACAACATAGGCATAGTATGCAGAGCAGAACAGCTCAGGAAAACCATGCGACGCCAAGCTTAGCATGCAGCTCACAGATACGAGGCCTACCGCCACCACAAGTAGACAGCACGGAAACACAACCCGCGCATAAAAGTTACAGCATGCATATTACAACTCAACGCATGCACAGAAAGTTACAGCAGTGACACAACAGGCCTCGTAGGGTTCAGTAGCTTACCTCAACACAGCCCACGCATAATAGGACTAAGAGCACAGACCACACAGCTACGTTATGTCCTCATGCCTAACATCAAAGCAGTAACTACAAGCTCAGATTCGTACCTTACGCAGATCTTGGCCAATAGCTCAACACAGCTCATGGCTGGAAGCAGGATTCACCCACTGCTACGTTCAAGCCTCGGCCAACAGCTTCAGGACCAGCAGCTCATGGCTAAACCATAAGGGAAGCTCTAATCTGAACTGAAGCTCAACGCGGCCGGAAATCATGAAACCCAACTCACACAGCTTCACGACGATCTCCTCTGTCCGGCCTCCTCCTGACTCCAAACTGGTATAGAAACATCGGCCTTGAAGTGGGGTTTCCAACCGTGGTACCCTCCTTCTAAACTGACCGGCCGATTCCGGAAATTTGGGAAAAAATAGTCGGGTGAACAGTAGCTAGGGTTTGGGGAAAATATCTATCGGGAGCTTCCAGAGGGTGTTGGTCAACGAGAGGGTATTTATACTCACTGCACAATAGATCACGGCTACAGTGCCAACACTCACGGCGATCGTCAACACTTGTTGAGTTAAGCGTGCAAGGGTGAGAACAGTACTGGGATGGGTGACCTCCTGGGAAGTTCTCGTACGTCAAGCTACTGACGTTGCGCCGCTTGATCTGGTTGGCCATGTGGGCTGTAAAAGTGTGATGCCAGATCTTAACGGTAATACTATCTCTGCTGGGGATAGGGCCGGTGGTAAGGGAATGGTAAGACTGATCTCTAAGGGAATTGAGACAATACCAGCAGTTAGACACGCACCGCCCATGACTCATGGGCCTAACAGCCCAATCCTAACGCACATAATAGGTGCACTCTGCGCTGTCACATTATAAGGAAATAAAGTTGCACCTTGGCTAACAGCTATAGCTTTTGGTTTAGTGGTAAGCGCTTGATCCTATCAATTGGTATCAGAGCCTGCGCATCTCAGTTGAACAGTTGTTGTTTGTGTGTTATATATCTCAATATGTCTACTTCTCACAACAAAATTCCTCTGTTTTCCAAGGAAGATTACGATGACTGGAAGATACGCATGCAATCGCATTTGGCCGCTCAGGATGATGAAATGTGGGCGGTGGTTATCACTGAAGGGCCGCTGAAAATAATGAAGCCGAATTTAGCTTTTGCTATATCAAATGGCGAGCCTCAGTTCCTTGAAAAGAGCAGACATGAGTACACCAGTGTGGATCAAGTTTTGTATTGGGGAGAAACGGATGCAACTCGAGTAGCTCTTAATAGGAAGGTGTACATATTATTGAAGTACAGAGAGTTATTGGTTCGCAAATTTATATAATCGTGGAAGCTCAATTTTGTACCTCGTGAAGGCACCTCTGCAACTGATCTCAAAGTCATCGACATGCTATCCGACCTTCACCTTTTCTTTTAGAAGAATTAAAACAGCAGACGCTTGCACATGGCCTTAGATGGGACAGGGCGTGCTGCTCTCGACTCTTTGAAGGTTGCTTGCGCACACGAGGCGCTGTCATGACCCTAACCGACTTTGAGGTTGCGCGACAAAGATCTTATGCTGACACTCTCCCTCCCCTGATCGAATTTTTCAAGTTAATGAAGAAAAGGTGGGGAGATGTCTGTCTAGAAGTTGCAGAATTTTTTGCTTCAAGGAGATTGCTACCAGTGGGTTCTATTAATTTTTTCCGATCTCTCTCAGTTGTTGAACCAGTCTACAGTTTTGCTTCTCGTCAACCGACAGTTTTCGCTTTGAGATTATCTCAGTTTTGTACAGTTTTCGTTCAGATCAGTTTATTCAGTGGGTTGAGTGCAGCTGATATTCGCGGTTTTGTTTCATCTATTGCTTCTGAAAGAACAGTTTTGAGGAATGTACAGATTGCACAAGAGTCAGCTGCAGTTGCTCCTAGTGTACAACTATTAGATCAGTGTCCTTTCTCATCTTCTTGCTCCGATGATTCCATGCATTTTGATGCTCATGACACTGCTACTACTTCGTTCTCTCTACCAGCTACTGCCACTCCTGATGTCACCGAGGCATTAGCCCAACTGCGAGCTTCGATTGAACAAATCAAAGGCAGATATGATGGTGATAAGCTCCGAGACACACTTCTATTGCACCTCCATGACATTGAGAAGAAATTTACAGCACGCTTCGATGAACAAGACAGAGTGCTCTGGGCGTTGCGCAAAGATTCCCATGATAAAAAACATCTCTTGTCGCTGGATATCAAATCATCCCAAAAGCAACTCAGTGCTCAGGCCGCTACTGCTACCATTGATGTCGTTGATGTTCGAAGGGAGGTAAAAGAGCTTAATGCAAAAGTCACATATTTAGATGAGCAGGTTGCAGCTACTCGCAATGATTTGCTGGAATTTCGTGCTACGGCACAGGAGACCCTGAATCATATTACCGACCAGCTGAGCGCACTTGTGAATTATATTAATCGGGGCGGTAATGACAAAAAGGGGGAAAATAGCAGCAGCCGAGGACCTCAACCTCCTCCTGATGATCAAGGCAGAGGCAGTGGCAATACAGGTGGTGACAATGTTCTCACAATAGATATTGTGGACAGATTTAGTGGTAGTATGAGCAGAGAAGGTCGAGGCAGAGGCAGAAGCAGTGAAAGGCGTAGTTCTGGCAACAGGAGTGGTCATTCGAAGAGAAGACAATATGACAGTGGTGGACCGTTCAGAAGGTCGTTTGAAGACTGGCTAGGATAGAATTGGTGTTGATCTTTTGTACAAAGCTTATGTACAAATCTCTCAGTTAATGGAAGTTTGAATTTTAGCAGACCCTGTGCAATTTATTTTTGCTCATTCTTTTATCTCGGCTGCTAAGTTTTGTCATCACCAAAAAGGGGGAAATTATTACGATAAAATTTATTAGTTTTGGTGATAACAAAAATAAGATAAGTGTTGATGCAAAGTAACTACTGGTCATTCAGCTGTTGCAATTGACAGTATAGTATATTCAGACGTCAAGATAATTCAGATGTTGATATTCGGGAAACCTTCAGACGTTGGATTTATTCAGGTTATATCAGATCTTGGTATTCGGGAATATTTCAGCAGTTGGGTATTTATTTTAAGTAATTAGCTACAGTGTTTCTGAATCAGTCGTTGGTTGTTACTTGGTTATAATCAGCCGTTGGATATCTAAGAATATTTCAGACGTTGAGTATTTTAGTCGTGGGGAATTCAGACGCAAGGTACCTCTCTTAGAAGGATATTTCAGACGTTGACTACAGTTGAATAGATTTCAGACGCAAATATTTGTGTATCGCAAACTACGTCGTTTTGAGTAAGTTGATACGCAGCGTTTTGATTAGCGCTAGAATTCAGACGATGGGTTATGTAAGGATTCAGATGTTGATTTGATATCAGACGCAACCATTCAGATGACAAAGTATTTATTAACGAGTTGCAAAACTACGTCGTTTAGATAAGTTGAAACGACAGCGTATGGTTTTGCGCTAGAATTCAGACCATGAATCAATGTGTAGATTCAGACGTTGGTTATCACTCAGACGTTGGAGTTACTTTGATACAAACAAGAAAATATTTCAGACGTTGAAGCTATCAGCCGTTGCAAGTACTCTATTGTTATTATGCTTCAACTGAAACTGCGTATTCGATTAGGTGCAAGATAGTCATCTTCTGTGTGAAGGGAAAAGCTGATTATCAAAAAGATATTTCAGGTGCAGACTACGAATTGATTCAAACGATATAAATATTTAAAATCAAAGGTGAAGATTGAATCGTACTTTTGCCTGGAGTTAAGGAGACAACGTTGGTACTATTTTGGGTAAATAGTACACATTTTCAGAGGTCGTTACACGGTGATTGCACAAATATGGAAACGACATTTTGGCTCTGTCGGTGTACAATTTACCTTGTAGTGGAGCAGAAATTACGGTTGCTTGGTTATCAGAATTTCAAAAGGGATTTTATTCCCTTTACAGAATTATTTGACCGTTGAGCGAAGTGTATAAATAGCAGAAGTTTGATTTGAATAATTACCTTCACTCTCGACCACTTGCCGTTACTCTGCCATTTTTCTATCTCGAGCTTACTATCTGTTGAAGTTACTCTTAAGAAGCTTATACAACTCGAAGAACACAAGTGTTGATCTCCACAGAAATTTACCTTCGAGTCCTTCTCTGGTTCAATCTTTTGAATCGTGTTTCGTTGTTTAGAAACCAGAGAATTTACAGTCTCATAGATTTGTATTTCACTGTCATATTTTATTGAGTCTGTAACGAACTGGCTTTGTGAAGCAGTTCGAAAAACATCATTACGTTACCTATTTTCAGCAGCTATGTCTGCACTTTGTATTTAGTGTTGCTAGGAGTTCACCTGGAGCAAGGCTCGGTGATCGGGTGTTTGTAGAAGGCCTGCACGCATCAAATATTCTAGTGAAACCTTCCTTAAAAGGAAGAAGGGGAGACGTAGGATATTTATATCCGAACTTCCACAAACAAACTCTGTCCCTTAACTTTTACATTAGGCATTTACTTACTTGTTACACTGTTCACTGATCAATTGGCTTTATTCCGCACATATTTGTTAGCCAAGAAATCAGCAGTTAAACTGAGATACCTTGAGTCTGGTAACTCGGACTTAAGTTAAGCGGTGCTTGTAAAAATCTTTTAAACTGTTTCGAAAATCTGAAAATACCAAGGGGCTCCACATTTGTTGAGTTAAGCGTGCAAGGGTGAGAGCAGTACTGGGATGGGTGACCTCCTGTGAAGTTCTCGTACGTCAAGCTGCTGACGTTGCGCCGCTTGATCTGGTTGGCCATGTGGGCTGTAAAAGTGTGATGCCAGATCTTAACGGGTAATACTATCTCTGCTGGGGATAGGGCCGGCGGTATGGGAAGGGTAAGACTGATATCTAAGGGAATTGAGACAGCACCAGCAGTTAGACACGCACCTCCCATGACTCATGGGCCTAACAGCCCAACCCTAACGTACATAATAGGTGCACTCTGCGCTGCCACATTATAAGAAAGTAAAGTTGCACCTTGGCTAACAACTATAGCTTTTGGCCTAGTGGTAAGCGCTTGATCCTAACAACACTATACCTAGCCCAGCGTACAACTCATCACGCACATACAGTTCAGCTCTCGCGTCCAACAGCTTACGCTCCACGGACCACACTCCAACAGATCACGCTACCCGGCAGATCATGTCTACAGTGCAACCGACCAGTTCGGGGTCGAAGCTGGTACCAATCCAGGCATAAAATAGCACGCTGCCTTCCCTCCCAGCTGGTATATGTCATCCAGCTTGCACTAACAGATTACACAACAAGTCTGCTATCCCAAAACAGTTCGCAACGTACACAGCAGCAACAGCTCACATCTATAGAACATATTACGCCTTGGCTAGCTCACGCATACCATCCAACTAGCGTCTAAGCTGGTATCGCTAAACGACATCGCACCGCACTCCAGCTCGGGACAACCAGTTCACGCGTACGTAGACCAGCTAGCACACATCCAGCTCTTGCCTAAGCTGGAAACCGTGAACCTTACCGGTCTACACCAAAACTAAGAACCGGGCCGATCCACACAGTACCACCATCTTGCGCATCTCTAATATGTTTATTACCCCGTTTCTATCTCCAACAGCTCAGAGCTGTTACCAACACACACAGACCAGCTTGCATTCCCTAACGCATACCGGCTCAGGGCTGGACCGTTCCAGATAAGTTCACACCTGATCTGGTCTATACTAAACCCAATTAATTAGCTTAATTACTCCACTAATCTTTCGGGTGTCACAGCTCCCACCCCTCAGTAAGCTGAATGACACCATTTGGGTTGAGCTTTGAGACTTTGTGCTGCTGGTACTGCACGTGAGATGGCTGGGTAGCTCCCATACTCTCACCTGCAATGTGGCCACTGAATTCTGAACTTTGTATACTGATTATTGATTTCTTATTCACATCTGAGTCTGTTGTGAACTATTCCTTGACATTCGATGAGTCTTCGAAGTACCCTTCATGGATCTCACATCTTGAGATATTGCATGTCTTATTTGATTGATTTTTTATGAGTGCTTTTTTTACTGAGGTTTGACATCGTTGTTTTTCCCTCTTTAGGGCTTCTTTGGTATTGTGTTTGGACTTTGTAGGTTCTTCAGGTAAATCAGCTGGATCGAGTGGTGCGTCAGCTGGTAGAGCCCCTTTTTGAGTCCCAGTTATGTATATTGTATTGTGTTAGTTTACCAGGGGATGCCCTGCATGTATACTTGTATTGAGATTTGTATCTGTTAATATTTCTGGTGTTGTTTGATGTAGATATTTTTGCGTTAAAAATCTATACTTTGAGTACGAATGTATTTTGAATTGTATCTTTGTTCAGGCCAAAAAAGAAAATTTTTAAACAACATTTAAGCTTCCGTATTTTACTTTATTTGAGTGCTTATTCTCTGATTTAGAGCACCGGAGACATCTTGGTATCAGATATTAAACTGGGATAAGCTCGATTCATTTCTATCACACTTGAGTCTAGGCAGAGAGTTTGAACTTTTGTTTATGCTTGATGATGTGATTTCTATATCTACCTATGTGTTTACCATGTTAGGATTGGTTAGATTCCGCCAAAAAGTGGAGGTAGATCTACTAGCCAGGTGGTTGGGGAGTCTAGAGCCCCAGAGAGTGACGAGGATGTTGCTCAGCAGAATGTACCTTTGCGTCGTCGAGCTGGACATGCAGAGTTTGAGGTGGATAATTTGACTATACAAATTTGTGAGATGGAGCTAGTGTTGGCTAGCTTCCAGAGAATGAATCCCCATACTTTTACTGGAGCCGATGGTGATTTGATGGCTGAAGGATGGTTAACACACATGGAGGAACTGTTCGATACCGTGGAGTACTCCAATGAGAAGAGATTGAAGTTTGTTCTTCAGTTGAGAGAGCATTCTCAACGTTGGTGGAAGGGTGCTTCCAAAGCCATGCGAGAGACTGGAGTCTATGTTATTTGGGAGAGCTTCTGTGCCGCTTTTCGCCGGGAGTATACCCCAGAATCGTATTACAACAACCGAGAGAGGGAATTTGATAATTTGGTACAAGGAAATCTTAAGGTATCAGAGTATGCTAGAAAGTTTTCCTCTCTTCTTTCGTATGTTCCTCATGTTTCTAACCAAGAGAGGACGAAGCGGAACAAATTTCTGAGATGGTTGAGACCAGATTTGTTTCAGTTGGTGTCAGCTGGTTCGCCTTCGACTTATGCCGAGGCGGTGGATAGGGTGGTAGACATAGAGGAGAGTCTTTTGGATGCGCAGACTCAGGTTCAGTCGATAGCTGGACGAGGTTTCCATCCCGTGCTTGAAGGGATGTACTCATTTCAGCCTCCTCAGACTTCTCGACATCGAATCGCCAAAGGTTCAATCCTCAAGGAAAACAGTTTAAGAGACGATGCATTTCAAGTTCTTCTGGTTCAGATAGCTCTGGAGGAAGTGGTTCTATAGTGGTGGTGTGTGGTCAGTGTGGAGGTAAGCATTCGAATTCTCAGTGTCATGGACTTTAGGGTATTTTCTATAAGTGCGGGAAAGCTGGACATTTTTCAAGAGTGTGTCCTTCGGTGAGGGGACAACCCTCTAATTTGTCGCAGCAGGGCTCGACTGGTGGTCTTTGTAGAGGCCACAACCTCCTGCCCCATCCCAGTGATCAGGATTCCAACCATGGGAAGCGTCTAGATTTGGAGGATCTTCTAGACCTCAGTTTTTGGGTCCGTAGCAAGCTCAGGTGAATGCTTTGACTCGGAGCAAGCTGATGATATGTCTGGAGGAGTTATGACAGGTAATTCCTCTATCTTTGATTTTCCCGCCTGAGTTTTGTTTGATACTGGAGCATCGCACTCTTTTATATCTGATCTATTTGTGTTTGAGCGTGGGTTGAGTTCTACCCCACTGTGTGATGTTGTACTTATTTATACCCCTACCAGTGTGAGGTTGTTGTCCCATGAGGTGGTTTTGAATTGCGTGGTTAGATTTGATCAGAATGTGCTGGTGACAAGTTTGATTTCATTGTAGATTAGAGATTTTGACTGTATCTTGGGTATGGATGTGTTGCCCGGTTATAGAGCTACGGTTGATTGTTTCCATGGTGTGGTGAGGTTTAGACCTAAATCCGGAGAGAAGTGGGATTTTTATTGTAAAACCCCGAACTGAAAATCTTAAACTAATTAAACTAAGAAGGTGCAAACTAAAAGATGATATCTAATACTGGGCTAAATTGCAACTTCTTTAAAATTTCAGATCACGATTCATGAACATGGGCTGTATATCTTATACAAAAATGCTTAACTGTGGAACTTTATATATATATATATATATATATAATCAAAGATGTGAATCCATTTATATTACATTTACTAATGGCAAAGTAATCTAGAATATACCAAAGTTATATCTTGACATTCTATACAACAAAAAATGAGGACTGAAAACAGTGCGAAGCTAATGTCCACGATAAACACCCCCAATCTGGTCCAGCTCGCACCATCCAGCTCCTCGTAAATCTCATCACCTGCACTCAAGAAAACTAGTGAGCCTAAGGGCTCAACAAGTAAATCTGGAATAATGAAAGCAGGTGATACAAGCATAACAATATTTGTTACTTTTATCTGAAAATTCATAAGCTTCTAGAATTCAAAAGCTGATAAGCTGAATACTATAATCTGGTACTGAAACCTGCGAAATCATAACTGCACATGTTTGAAACATACTTTAAAACATTTACTAATCTTAAAAAGAAAGTAACATAAACATTTCTTTGAGCTGTGGTTATGAACCACCTTGTGCTCTGTTTTTGTTTTCTATTGAATTATGGCGCAGAAGCTCTCCTTAGGTCAAGTTCGTTTGATCAAACTATCATCTGAAATCAGGAGCTGGGGAATAAATCCCAACTTATGTGAGGACTCAGCCGACTACACTTCTTGAGCCATCGACTGAGACCCTCCCTCTATTGACCGTCTGTTATGTATGCCATAAATCACTTTAAACTTTTTATAAAATATGCTTTTCTTGATCTATCTCAGTCTCTTTCTTCTATAGATTTCTATTTAAAAACTCAAATGATGATCGAAGACTATTGGGAGTTCATTGGAATTCAATTGAAAGAGAACACTGAAACCATCTTGGGCTATAGAAACAAACAAAGAGTAGCAAAGCTCTAATCTGGTGAACTATCTTTCCCATTGTGATATAACAACGAGCCGATTGAAGTTATACCTTCAAATCGAAACTGAAGAAACGAATAATTAAACTTAGAATTTGAGTATCTGTCCACAATGGACCTGAGCTGGATCAGCTTGGAGTATAATCAGCACCAAACGTACTGGTTTAGAATATAAAATCAACTCTAAGCTGGTTGGTCAAACAAAGTCAACTCGGATCAGACAATCAGATTGTGAGTACTAATAAGAACCCAGATCGCAAATGGACTAGAAATGAAATCTTATTGCAAGTAAGCTGGACAAACAGATTGCAACTTAAAAACCAGCTCGGACAAAAATGAACAGGTTGCGCACTTAGTTCCATAACAACTACCAGCTTGGAAAATTTCCTTAGTCTGAAGGAATCGAAAATACCTAAGGAAAACTCCAGTAAACAAGAGCATGTAACCTACTTGTAAGCTACTGACACAAAATCACATAATCTATTTGTAAGCTACTTGAAAAAACTCCCAAAAACTAAAGAAGAAAATGAACAAACATCCTCAACTTTTTATAACTAACTTTTTTGAATCAAAAGATCAAAGAAAGCATCTTAAACAATTGTGTGCTTGAAGAAATTTTTTTAAGAAAACGTTTTTCACACCATAAGCTCATACAAACGTGCAAACAGAAACAATATATGCTTTCTTAAGTACAGCAAGAACAGAGTTACTTGTCTTATCTGCGACGATGATTACAGAAAACTATTTGGCTCGATAAACACACAACACGATCGATTCCTTTGAAAAGTTTAAACTCTGGTCGGTTTCTAGTTTACAGAGAGCACCGCTTCTACAGTTTTTCTTTTCGTGAAGTTTTTGTGAATGTAGATGCATGAGGTTCTTGGAAGTATTTATATGAAATATTTTAATGTAAATCATGAATGAAAACATGATTCCTATAAAGTGCTACTCTATTTTTAAAGCAATTAAAATATAAATCGAACCAATTTGTTTAAAATAAGGAACGAATCGGCTTGCTTGAACCATCTAGACAGCCCTTAACCGTGCCACTAATATGGTAACCAGCTTGGTCAAAAGCTGATTAATAAAAGAATTGCGAATAGATCCCTCAATTGTAGCGACTGAACTTTTTCTAACATAACATAAATTTGGGGTTCGAATTGACAAATACTAAAAATTTGAACTTGTTTAAATTAAACAACCAATATATTTCTGGACTAAATTGAAAATGCACAAATTTTCTTTCTTTGAAATGGGAAAACAGATATGTTCTTATAACTGAGCGAAATTGGTATAACATTGAAGGTACAATTTGTTCAGATTACATCAAAGCAAGGAATTAGTAATCTGCTATATTCTAAAAGCTTTAGCTATAATTCTGTAGATCAAGAAGCAAAATAACTTAAAATAGAACGGAAGCTATTGTCCACGATAAAAACAAGAAGCAAAAGAACTGAAAACAGAACGGAAGCTATTGTCCACGATAAACACCTCTGGTCTGGTCTAGACCACACCATCCAGCTCCCCTATTTCTCATCACCTGCACTCAAGAAAACTAGTGAGCCTAGGGGCTCAACAAGTAAATCTGGAATAGCAAAAGCAGGCAATTCAAGCATAACAATATTTTTTTATCTGTACTGAAGTTCAAAATATGAAAAATTGAATACTGAATTCTGTATACGATAATCGGTAAACTGTAAAACTGGGAAAGCATACCTAGACATGTTTGAAACCTTTAAAACATTTACTTGCATTCAAAATAAAGTAAAAGAAACATTTATTTAAGCAGTTGTCATAAACAACCAAGTGCTCTGTTTTCATTTTCTATCATTATTATGGTTCAGATCTTTCAACATAGGTCATGGTCGTTTGATCAAACTCATCTGTAAACAGGCTTTGGCGAAATACATCCCATCTTTACTATGTGAAGGGGCACAAAGGTTCGTCAACAAACATCCTCACCCTTCCTATGTGAAGTGTCACACTTGTTCGTCAGCCAGGTCCTCGCCTTTCTTATGTGGACAACCTATTATCTTTACCATAATCACTTTAAACTTTCTGTACTATATTTTCTTCTTCTTTAAAGTATGATTTGTGAGGACTGTTATTACCAAGATAATTAGTAGCTTAATCATGTTTAGATTAAGGGTTATCATCCGGGTTTATCCAGCTTAGAGAGGAATCAGCTCGGGTGCAAGTTGATCTTGCAATTCACGCTAAGCTGATGGTGTAAGCTGTTTGGGTTTCATCTTCGAGTGCACTGGAACGAGCTGTTGAGTGGCCTATGCTTATTCTAGGTGTTGTAGCAGATTTGGTGTCCAGCTTAGAGATAAACTAGTATGTTACGCGAGCTGGTTTGACGCGTGGTACCGTAAGCTATTTATTGAGGACCAGATTAGGCGTAAGATGTTATGTAGGGAATGTGCTGAGTCTGTGAGCTGTTAGCAGCTTAGGAGTACTATGTAGCAGGGAACAGCAGGCGTGATCTGTTCTGGGAGAGATGTTCCAGGCTTATGCGATGTTATCTGTGAGCTTAGCGAACAACTTTGGACGTTGTAAGCTGTTTAGAGAATCCTAAGCTGATCGGTAGGATGCGTGCTGATCTGAGTTCCTCCCAGCTGAGTAGTGTGATCTGTTAGACAGTGATTCTGGTGTATTATGATCTGTCTTGGTGTGAGCTGGTGGAATAGAAGCTCTGAGTTGTTACAGGTTGAGTAGCAAACCGTAAGCTGGGTTCAGCTTTGGAAGTTACGCAGCCTTCTGGGCTGGGTAGTCAGATTAGGGACGTTGTGCTTGTTAGAGTAGATGCCCAACTAGCCAACTTGTGGCGTGTGGGTTTATAGACTCTTGTATGAAACAATCTTTATATATGATATTCGCATTTATTTATATGGCATTCTTTACTTTCATTGTGTTGTATGATGATTAACAATTGCGTTGAGTAAAGACCTAGAATACGCTAAAGTGTATGTTAGATGTGATAGTGGGTATGACGGCTATCATGAAACACATCTAATAGTCACTGTGTATTCTGAACATGTTCCTAGTCGATTGGGCCGTCAAAATGAGGATAAGGCCGCCCGACGCCCGATCCATATGGATTGAAAAGACCGTACTATACGCCCGATCCATATGGATTTGAAAAGAACCCGTTACCTAACTATACGCCAACGTGTTGGAGTATATAGTGATGGAGTATAAATACCCTCTCATTGAACAACTCTTAGTTATTTAGACCACCCGTTCCTTATCTTCTTCTGGAAGCTCCCGATAGATATTTTTCCTCAAAACCTAGCTACTATTCACCCGTCAAAGTATTTTCCAGATCGCCGGAGATTGGCCGGTCAGCTTTGAGCGGGGGTACAGCGGTTGTAAACCACTCTTCAAAGCCGACGTTTCTATGCCAGTTTAAAGTTGGAAGGAAGCCGAACGGAGGAATCGCTGAAGAACTCTGTGAGCTAGGGTTCGCAATTTCTGGCCAAATTAAGCTTCAGTTCAGGTAACCTTTGTCAGGCCCGGTGCTCCAAATCCAAGATTAATTACTCAATTAATCATAATCACACGGAAGCATAAAATATGGGCTAAAATTTTTCGTTTGGGCCTGAACTGAAAACATCTTTTAAAATACGAATATAATCAAAATACGGATTTTAACTCAAAAATTCAAACAACAACAGCAGCAATACTGAAGGCATCCAAGTATCTCAACAAATACAAATCCCCCAAATACAGTATTCACTCAGGGCATCCTCTGGTTCAATAGTACAATACATAGTATATAACTGAGACTCAAAATGGGGATCTACCAGCCGACGCTCCACTCGGTCCAGCTAGATTACCTGAAGATCCTGCAAAGGCCAACACAGACCAAAGATGTCAGGCCACGTGCGCTAATACATCAATTAGTCACAAGTAAGCGGAAGCATCATAAAAATATGGGCTAAAATTTCGAATATGGCCTGATCCAATATCATTTTAAATACATTCACTCAAATAAGAGTTTTATTCAAAACTCAAACAACAATAGACAGTAACACAACAAATGATCCTCAACATAAATAAAGGCACAGGACATCCCTTGGCTCAATATAAATATCAATACAACTGGGACTCAATTCAAAAAGGGGATCGACCAGCTGAAGCTCCACTCTGTCCAGCCTGGTTACCTGAAGAACCTGCAATGGCCAACACAGACCAAGGCAGCCCAAAACAGGAAAAACAAACGAGGTCAAACCTCAGTACGAAGAGCACAATAAAAGCATCTATAATATCAGACAATGCAATATCTCAATCGTGCAATGCATGAAAAAGGCTACCAAGAATCATCGGTAGACAAACATAGCACAACGACTCAGCTGTGCAGATCTCATCAATCATCATCATCTTGTGATCTTCAGGTGCGACGACTCAGCCGACCATCACAAGGCAAATTCAGTGGTATTCAGGCACGACGACTCAGCCGGCCGATCACAACGTGCAAAGGGATTCAGCTTCCAAAGGAATCAGGCTCAATATGTATGCGTGAATGCACAACAGACTCATGCTTAATCAATGCATAAAATCACACGCACATAACATAGATATGAGCACAAAATCATTCAGCACTCAATACAAAACATAGCAGCTAATACACAAAGGAAATATCCCAAGGTTGATAGCAAAGCTGCTAAAATCTAGCTCAATTCGTACCTCAATCAGCTTCTACCTCAACGGATCTTACAACAACAAGAGCGCGGCAACCAACTCAAGTCTACTTCCCAAACAGCTTCACGGCGAACACAACAGAAGCCACTACCAACTCGAATCCAAAGCTGCTAGAGAATAGAAGAACTACGGGTCCACAGTCGCGAAGATACACGAACACTGCAACGCTTCGTGCTCCTCAAATCCGGCGACTCCAGTCTCCAAACCGGTATCAATTGAAAGCCCCAGAGAGGAGGAACTCAGCGCTACCAATCTTGCTCCAAACGGCAGCGCAAAACAACGACAATCGACGGAAATAGGGTTCGGATGAACAGTACCAATAGAGGGTTATTGGGAATGAATATAGGGAATATCTGGTATGAAAATATCCTAAGTGTCGATCAGCACTTACATTTAAATCCCCAGTCAAAAGCTACAGCAGAATTCAATTCACCGAAAAGTTCAGATTTCATTGCTAAGGCAGAAGTCTCTCAAATCTGGCCTCAGCTATCACTCACCTCTACCAACTCTAACTCAGATCTGATCTTCAAACAAACATGCGTTCTAATCAGAACGACGTCGCTCTTACTTATCAAAACGACGTAGCATCGGAGTCCGCTCTCACAACAGATCCCTCTAATGCTCCTCAGATCTTGATCACATCTGTATTCACCAAACCGCACCGGTCTACACAGTACCGTTGATCAACGTTTACATCTGAACAACACTGGACCACTGACCATCGCTGACTTCCCCAAGTAGAAGCTCACATCTGTTCTCGCCCACTGAACAGATCCCACTCACTAGCATCAAGTCTGAAATCTCAGTACGACATCGCATCACCTCTAGCAACACCATATCTGACTAGAACCTCAAACGACAGCATTTCGCTCCCTGCTTGCGACAATTCACGCAAAGACAAAAGGACACATCTGAACATCCAGATTCCGCTAAAACCTGAAATTTCCAAATAAAATAACCAATTCCTCAAATCTGAAAACCCGATAATCAGAAACTCAATTAGCTAGTCCCAATCCAAATCTGATTAGCTAATAAATCGTGCTTAGAAAATTCTAGTCCTCAAAAAAGCAACCCAAAAAGGGAAAATAAAACGAGGTCAAACCTCAGTACGAAGAGCATCGATAAATCAACAATCATATCAGACATGCAATATTTCAAATGTGCGATGCATGAGGGCTACCAAGAATCATCGGTAAGCAAGGCACAACGACTCAGCTGTGCAATAAAATCACAGTAGTTCATCAGAATCCAAATCACAGTAACTCAGCTGGCTATCACGACTCAGTGACGACAATGGATTCTCATTACGGCGACTCAGCCGGAAAAACGCGACTCAGCAATTATTGTTTCTCAAAGAAGCAGGCTCAATATGCTATGCATGAATGCCAAGTAAAATCATAGTCACAACAATGAATATAATTCACACGCATAGACAATTAAGCACATGAATCATCATCGTAATCTATCCAACCAAGCAGCCTCATCTATCACATAATCACAACAGCTCATAAAAGAATGGAAATATTCTCAAGCTGATAATAAAGCTGCTAATGAGCTCACTCGTACCTCACCCTCTGCACGACTATTAACTCACGGCTACTACCTCAACAGATCACACGAGAGCAAAGCACCAATAGGCCGTGCAAGTCTACTGCCCTACAGCTCACGGTGAAACTCAACAGAAGTTGCTCATCCAACCACACTGCTAAAACCTTCTCAACCAAACTATAACAGCTCAGGGACAAATTCAACCGAACGGAACTGGGAGCTACCAACTCCACCAGCTCAAACCAACACCTCAAACATAATAACCAGCTCTAATCGAAACGAAAACAATAACCAACGCTTACCCAAGAGCTCTAGTGGAAGGTGAGAAATTATCGGTCAGAAATCGTGAACCACCCACAAGCTTCAAACCACGTCGCACTTCCCCGACAAGTCGACCCAAGACTCCAAAGTGGTACCAAGCGAACGATCCTAGAGAGGGGAACCCAGCACCACCAATCTTGCTCTAAACAACGACGTAAATTGACGGCAATCGAAAGAAATAGGGTTCAGTTGAACAGTAAGGGTTTCGTTACGGTAGAGGGTAAGTTCATGGAAAGGAATATTTTCTAAGTGTTGGAAAGTAATGGCATGCACAAGGTCAAAGTCCTCTATTTATATGACTCAAAACTCCCGTGATCTGGTGAACAGTAGCCACTGACAGCTCAGGGTCCAAGCTGGTACCAGATCAGGCATAACCAGCACACTACCTTCTCTCCCAGCTGGTATACGTCATCTAGCTTGCACTACCAGAACAGATTACACCGCCAGCATAGAACAGCTCTTGGACTCAACAGCTCACACTCGCTACAACTCACATCCCAATAGACCACGGTCTCAACAGATCACACTACTCAACCACTCACGCGCACTATCAGCTTGCGCAACCAAAAAATCACGCCCGCGACATCCCACAACTCACAGCTCAGCTTACCAACAACCATCATCTAAGCTGGTGTCGCTAAACGACGTCGCACCACATCCAACTCAGGACAACCAGCTCACACGTACTTAGGTCAGCTCGCACTCCTCCAGTTCTTGCCTAAACTGGAAACCATGAACCGATCTACACCAAACCACGAACCGAGCCGGTCCACACAGTACCACCAGCTCCCGCATCTGTAAGATTTTTTCCATCCCATCGCTATTCCAATAGCTCACACCTGATCCGCTCTATGTCCAATCCGAAGATCATCAACAGCTTAGACCAATCCTCCTAAGCTGAATACCCGCCAGTTCACGTCTCCCTTGGTTAATCCTCATCCTGATATGATTACCTGATTAATCACCACCTAACAATTTCTATTCCTCACAACCTTGCTCTAATGGTGTTTAGTTTCGGTTCTTGGTAGTTTCCTTTGAGCTAGAGAGGGCTCTGTTGTTAGCCATAGTTGTTCTGGGCTGTTAGACCATCGGCCGTGAGCCGTGTGAGCTTAGATAGAGCTGATGCTTTAGATATCTTGGCAGATTAGAGCTCCCTGGTGGTTGCTGTGAGATTTTCCTTGAGCATTTGGCCAGGCGGAGCAGGAGGTGTGAGCTGTGTTGAGGTATTTGCCAAGACCTATGTAAGGTACGAATTCGGAGCTTGTAGTTACAGCTTTTATGTTAGGCATGTGAGCATATTTTGGCTGTGTGGGATGTACCTATAGCCTTGGCTTGCGGGTGCGGCATTGAGGTAATCCGCTGACCCATACTAGACGTTGTTGTTGAGCTGCAGTAACTTTCTGTGCATTTGTTGAACTGGATTATGCATGATGTACCTGAGCTGTTTATATTCTGGGCTGCTGTAGCCTTTATGCGTGTGCTGTGTAGCCGCGCTACATGCTTCAGGAGGTTGTAGACCTCGTGGCTGTGAGCTGTGTGCTAAGCCTGAACTGTTCTGTTTCTACGTGCGCTTGATTTTGAAGTTGTTTTGCTTATGCTATTCTTGTTTTTCCGTTCTGATTTCGTTATGATTATTGTATGTTGTATCTGTTGGTTAGCTTCGCATACACGCATGGCATATTGAGCTCCTCTATTGTTATTCTTGCTAGTAGTTCACTGTTGTTGAGCTCATTCCTTTGTTAGCTGTTCGGTGTTATTGATATGTTAGCAACAAACTGCGTGTGATTGAGTGGCTGGGTAGCTCCCATTATCTCACATGATCCGTGGCCCCTTTCTGGTGTGTATGTGCTTCGGGCACTGCGTGTGATGGAGCGGCTGGGTAGCTCCCATTCTCTCACATGCTCTATTACCACTTCTGGTTCGTATTGTATCTGGTACCATGTGTGATCAAGCGGCCGGGTAAGTCCCATTCTCTCACACTTTCGGTGACCACTCTTGTTCTGATAGCTAGCCGTGTGCTGTTTCTGTAAGCTTTGTACCTCCATCCGTGGAGTTGTTCTATGAGCCCTGTATCTCCGGCTGTCGAGTTGTTTCTGGGAGCTTTGTTCCTCCAGTTGTTGGTTCGTTTCTGTGTATGTTGTATTCTCTTTTGTTGTGCTGCTCTTTGAGCCCCGAAGCCTTCCTTGGCACCCTTCATGCATTTGCACGACATATTATGTTGCATGTTTTATTGACTGTTATTGTTGATTGCTCTTCGTACTTTTAACCTCGTTTATTTTTCCTTGGGGCTGCTTTGTCCGTGTGTTGTCCATTGCAGGACTTTTTCAGGTGGTTCAGCTGGTCCGAGAGTGAGGCAGCTGTTGCAGCCCCCAGGAATGAGTTCCCAGTTATATATATATATATATATATATATATATATAAATTTATCCACTTTTAAACTTCCGTGTTTTGTGTATGCTTTATCTCTGTTTTTGAGTCATCGGGCCTGATATTTTTGATTTCAGAGCTTAAACTGGGAGAAGCTTGTTTCTTTTTCTATCACACTCGAGTGTAGGCATTGTCTTTGTCCTCTGCATGTGCTTGACTACATGATTACCTATTTGGGTTGTGCTTACTTTGTATGCCTCTTAGTTTGCACAACGTAGTGGTAGAGGTATAATTGTTAGACAGGTTGTAGTCGAGCCGAGAGTTCTAGTAGTGAGGAGGATGTTGCTCGGCCGATAGCTCATTTGCGTGGTTGTGCGAGATCTCGACAAGTGGATGTCGTGGAGCTAGTTCGGACTAGGTTCCGAGGGATGATCCTCCTATCTTCACTGGTGCGGAAGGTGGTCTTGCAGCCGAGGGATTTCTAGAGCACATGGTGGATATGTTCGACCGTATGCAGCTTGAGGATGGGACGAGGCTGAGTTTGACGACGTTCCAATTGGGAGAGTTTGCGCAGCACTGGAGGTGAGATGCTTCTCTAGCGAAGGCATAGGTGAGTGTTGTCCTCCATCGGAAGTACATTCCTGAGTTGTTATACAGCAGCAAGGAGCGTGAGTGTGATCACTTGGTGCAAGGAGATTCAAAGGTGACTGTGTGTTCGAGACAATTCTTTTCCTTTCTCGCCTATGTTCCCCATGTTGCTGGCCGTGAGAGGCGAAGCGGAACAGATTCTTGGAAGGATTGAGAAAGAAACTTTATTCTCTGGTGTTGGCATCTTCCCCTTCTAACTTTGCGGAGGCAATGGACCGAGCGATAGACATCGAGGATGGTGCTTTGTGATCAGAGTGTCGCAGTGGAAGTGTGTTAAGCGCTTGCCATCCGTTTTGACAGACTGGACACTCTTCGTGGATGTGTCCTGCAAGAGGACAGCATGCCCTTGTTGCAGTAGGGTCCTTCTGGAGATTCTTCGTAGATGCTACTTCCCCCCCACCCTGCTCAGCTCCAGCGATCGGGTTATTACCCGTCGGATGCGTTTAGATTCGGAAATCCTTCTCTATTAGCACTCGGGAATCCAGTTTGCTCATGTGATCGCGTTGTTGTGGGAGCAAGCTGGCATTTTACCGAAGGAGTTATATCAGGACTTTGTCTTGTTTTAGATTTTCCTGTGTGAGTTGTGTTGACACGAGGACATCACACGCGTTTGTTTCTGCTCTGTGTGTTGAGCGTGGGTTGATTCGATCCCCACCTTGTTCATGTGATGTCGTGTCTGTAGCACTAATGCCGAGGTGAATTGCTTGTCCCGTGAGATAGTGCTGGAGTGTTTGGCTATATTGAGGAGTAGGTGTTAGTGGTTTTTCCCTATTGCTCGATAGCCTTGACTCCTTTCTGGACGAGGTTCTTGGATTTGCTTTTGGAGCACGATATCGATTTCAGTTTTGAGTTGATGCTAGGATCTGCCCCGGCTTTTGGAGTTTCGTTGCTGTTGCGCACCTGCTTTCTTGAGGAGCTGTCGAAAATAGCCAGGCCGCTGTCGTTGCTGCTGAACCAGTAAGGTAGAGATGTTATCTGGAAGTGGATAGGATTCTGTTCTTCTCGACTCTAGACTAAATCTATCTTGTGCAGCGAGTGAGGCCTTGGAGTCAAGGTATGGCGGATCATCTTTGACGGTGTGTTGATCCTTAAGGCTCCCGTAAGCTGAGCAACATAAGTTGTTAAATGGCGTGCTGTCGTGATACGTGCTGATTTGGAATCCAGTTTAGGTAGCATGTAGTTGTGGTTCGTGCTGAGTGAGCTTTCAGCTTTGAGGCGAGCTGGACGTTTTGTACTGAGTAGCAGCCTTAGAGTTTTGTTGATCGGTAGTTGTGCCAGTCCGAGTTGACTGTGTAGTTTGGTAAGCTAAACTGTGCAGAAGTCAGCTTAGACCGTGCTTGACTACTGTCCCATGGGTGTGACAGGTTCTTTAAGTAAGATGACGATGTGGTACATCAACCATGTAGTGAGATTGATGGTGTGACGGTGTCGAAAGGGTTCGACAAGGATTCTCGGTGGACTTCCTGGTGTTGGAAGCTTCTGCAAACAGCTTCTGAGTCTCGATTGGCCATGAGAGCAGCTTACCACCCGACCAGATAGCCAATCTGAGCTGACCATGTAGATTTTGGAAATCATGCTGCGAACATTAGCGATGGATTTTCGATGGTGGTTGACGGAATTTTCATGATCTTGGTAGAGTTTTTGTGCTGTTTTATCTACCAAGTGATGTCCGGTACGACATCATTTGAGGTTTTTCACGATGGGAAGTGAAAATTTGTTTAGAAATTGGAAGAAGTTGAGGAAAAACCAGTGGTATTCACCAGATTTTGTGCGGTATGTGAAGGACCAAGGAGATCTGCTTCGATTTAGAGCGAAGGATGAGCGAGATCTCTACACCAGATTGTGATTTTGGGTGTGGACTCCTCTAGTTTTAGGTAATTGATCGTGTATTTCTTGCGAGTTTCTCCTTCTTAGATTGCTTTGGGCTTGAGGGAACGTGAGCGAAATCCTTCCTTTGTGTCGAGACTGATGAAGTGAGCCGGACCCGACCCTGAACCGTTGGTTATTGTCCATTGAGATTTCTGGACAGATAGGAGAAACAACAGAAGATTAAGACAATACTTTGGGTTATGGTGCAGTGGCGTAGCCCTGGGCGAGAAGGGGATACTTTAGAAACGGAAGCTGAGGTGAGTGGAGAGTGCCCTCATCCTTGTTAGATGCCGATTTCTTCCATGCAATCTATTTCCTTTTTGTTTGAGTTCTATATCTATCTAGTTCGCAACTGGTTGTGTGTTTTGGTGATCCCTCTTCGGCAGGTTGCATCATGATCTACTCCGTATTGTGTGAGTTGTTATGGATATAACAGCGTAGTAGCGATTATCTTAGGGATTCTGCCGTTTTAGAGTAAGTTTATCTGCGTAGAATGAGTGTTGAGCTGAATTACTTTGCTGGACGTTACGTTAGTTTCTGTCGCGAATTGTTTTGGGCAGATCAGCTCAGGAGTAAACAGGTTTGAGAGGCGCTGTGTAGTGTAAGTTGTTAGGAGCTGAGGCATAAGCTAAGTTCAGTTTAGGGATGTTCTGAATGTCCTGAGCTTATTGTTCAGATCACTAATTGTACCGCTTCGTTTGGTGGTTCCAACTTAGGCGTAAGCTGGTAGCAACTTCCGGTGTAGACCAGAGCTGTTGTGGTATTCAGCTAAGGTGGATAGCTATTCTTATTTATCGGAGCGGGCGAGATCTGTTTGTGGTTTCAACTTTGGCAAGGTTTGGTCGTAGTCATCAGCCTTAGCGAGAACTGTTTGATTTCGAGGACAAAATCTTTTAAGGTGGAGAGAATGTGAGGACTGTGATTAAACAAGATAATTAGTAGCTTAATCATGTTTAGATTAAGGGTTATCATCCGGGTTTATCCAGCTTAGAGAGGAATCAGCTCGAGTGCAACTTGATCTTGCGATTCACGCTAAGCTGATGGTGTAAGTTGTTTGGGTTTGTGAGGATTGAGAAATTCGAATAGTGATTAATCGGTTTTGCTTAGGATTAGTCACGAGATTTTAGGGATTTCGAATTTCAGATTTTGAGGAATTGGAGTTCAGCAGTTGCATTTTGCTAGCGGGAAATGATCCCAGTTGTGTTTCAGCAGTATGGTTTATCGCTGGGAGAAGTAAAGCCAGCAGCATTTTTATGCGAAGGCTTGCGGGCAATTCAGCTGTTGGTATTTCAGTAGTAGTGTGATCAGTTGTGAGCTATTACATGATGAAGTCAGCAGTGAGTTGCATGAGTATTCAGCTGGAGAAGAATTTGTTGGTAGTTGTTGCGTGGGTGTGAGATTGAACGAGATGACGCCACGTGTTGGTCAACCCTGAGGAGTTGACTGCTGATGTTCTAGCGCTAACCAGCCATTGCCTTTGCAAGGGAGTTGATGCAGTAGAGTGATCAGCCGTTGGTTTGAGTGACCAGCTGCTGGTAGTGAGGCGACGTCGTTTTACCTTTGTTAGCGGGTAACGAAACTACGTCGTTTGGATAAGTTGGAACGACGACGTTTTGAGTGTAACGCTTTGTGTCAGCTGTTGGTGACGTGTTCCTCTACAACGTCGTTTGAGATAACTAGCGTGTTCATCTGTTGGTCGATGGGAGAGAGAGATCTGCTGGCAGCTGAGGAAGTGATGCTACGTCGTTTTGATATTATTTTAGATTCAGCTGTTGGAGCGCTGCGACGATGTTTTGATTAGTTGGTACGGTGTCGTTTTGATGTCTCGCTGTGTAGTGCAACGTCTGATTGTATCAACTGATTTGATTGAAGGGAAACGCTGGTTTCAGTTGATCTCTACTGTAGCATTACCTGATGACTGATTTAGGGGAACAGAAGCTGTTGTATGGAGATTTATATATGCAAGTGTTGAGCAACACTTAGATTATTTTCCACCCTATATTTCTTATCTTCATCTTCAAAACCCTCGATAGCTACTGTTCACCCGAACATTTCTTCCCTAGATTTCTGTCGATTCCAGCCGTTGTTTTGAACGAGATTGATGGCGCTGGATTCTTCTTGGGTTGCTCTTTCGATTTCTACCCATTTGAGGCTGTAGTTTGACTTTGGAGAGAAGCGCGAAGAACCTGGTTGTTCGAAGATTTTCATGAGAACTGAACCGTGTGTTCTTTGGTTCTTCCGGAAGCTGGAATTTAAGGCGCAGGATAGCTTCTGCCGAGGTTGAGAAGGTCAGGAGAAAGCTGATTTGCTTTGGCTGAGTTCTGCCGTGCCTTTGTGAAATCTGTTGAGGTAGATTGAAGCTGTGAGGTACGAATTGAGCAGTTCTAACAACTTTGAGCTTGGACATGGCTATATTTCGTGTTATGAATTCTGTGTTGAATTGATGGCTGAATTACGTGAACAGATTTTACCTGCTTTGGTCATTGATGTTTTGTTTTCACGTATTGTTATTGTATGCATTTAGAATTGATTATTGAATGGCATTCATGCATACATCTTGAGCCAGATTGATTAATTGATGTCCCGATTTAGAGCCACCGAGCTGTGATGGGCTGACGAGCCATGAAGATCACGGACCGATGATTTCCCCGGTTGATATACTGTGTGGGTATAGAGGCTCGACTTTTGATGATTTTCCAGTTGATATACTGGTCTTGATTACCGATTCCTTGATAGCCTCATGCATTTCATAGCATTGATTTATAGCATGTTTCATGATTTGCTGTTTTGATGGCTCTTCGTACTGAGGCTTGACCTCGTATTTCTTTTCCTTCTTTTGTGTCTTTTGGGTCTGTGTTACCCATTTGCAGGATCTTCAGGTAACCAAGCTGGACCGAGTGGAGCGCCAGCTGGTCGATCCCCATTCCCTTGAGTCCCAGTTATATATTATATTATGTATTGAACCAGGGGATGCCTTGTGTTTATAAGTATATGGGGATCTGTATCTTATTTGGGATTTTATGTTACCTGTTTTGCTTGAGTTTGATTTAACTCGTATTTCGATTATTAATATTTTGAATGACGATTTGAGTTCAGGCCCAAGTTATATTCAAAAATTTTAAGCCCGATTTTACGCTTCTGTGATTATGTGCTTGTTTTTGCGTTAATCTTGAGTGATTAGCACAGTGCCTGACATTTTTGGTATCAGAGCTTAAACTGGGATAAGCTCGCTTTCTTTTGATCACACTCGAGTCTAGGCACAGAGTTTTGATTTGATTTTTGATTGACTCTGTGACTTACGTGATTATATTATCTGTCTCTTTGATATCTTCTATTAGTCTTACCTTGAGAATTGTTTAGATGCCGCTGAGGAGAGGTAGAGGTAGGACTACTAGACGTACCGCAGAGGAGTCTAGGGCCTCGGATACTGATGAAGGCAATCAGCAGGTTGAGGATGTTACCAGACAGATAGGTGAGATGGAGCTAGTCTTAGCTAGGTTCCAGCGGACGAACACTCCGAATTTTGCTGCTGTTGAGGGTGGTGCGTTGGCCGAGAGTTGGCTAGTGCAGATGGAGGAGCTGTTTGATACTTTGGAGTACACTCCTGAGAAGAGATTAAAGCTGGCGGTGTTGCAATTGAGGGATAATGCGCAACGCTGGTGGAGAGGTACTTCCCGTATCTTGCGTGAGAGTGGGGCTGTGATTACTTGGGAGAGCTTCTGTGTCGCGTTCCGACAGGAGTATACCCCAGAGTCCTACTACAACAGTCGCGAGCGGGAGTTTGATAATCTAAAGCAAGGGACGATGAAGGTGGCCGAGTATGCCGGACAGTTTTCTTCACTCCTGATGTATGTGCCTCACGTAGCTAACCAGGAGAGGATGAAGAGGAACAAGTTCATGAAGGGATTGAGGCCTGATCTGTTCCGGATGGTGTTGCCTGGTTCTCCTGCGACTTATGTTGACGTTGTGAACAGAGCGGTAGACATTGAGGAGAGTTTGTTGGAGGCAGAGGCTCCGGTTCAGCCGACGTCTGGACGTGCTTTTCAGCCGGTGCAGAGTATGTCGCAATCGTTTCAGTCTCCTCAAGGGTCGCAGCAATCGAATCGTCAACAGTTTAGACCTCGAGGGAAGCAGTTCAAGAAGAAGGCGAATTCGAGTTCCTATGGTTTTGTGAGTTCTGGTAGCAGTGGTTCTGGCAGTATGTCTTGTGGACAGTGCGGAGGAAAGCATCCGACTTCGCAGTGCCGTGGTGTGCAAGGTACTTGCAATAACTGTGGACAGCCTGGACATTATCGGAGAGTATGTCCTTTGCTGAGGGGATAGACTTCGGTTCCTTCGCAGCAGGATTCTGCTGGTGCTTCTTCATAGAGACCGAAGTTTCCCGTTCCGACCCAACGATCTGGATTTCAACCCCACGAACCGTCTAGGTTTGGTGGATCTTCTAGACCTCAGTTTCAGATACCGCAGCAGGCCCAGGTGAATGACTTGACGAGGGAGCAGGCTGAGGAGACACCTGGTATGTTTATCGCAGGTACATGTTTTATCTTTGATTTTCGTGCGAGAGTTTTAATTGATACAAGAGCATCACACTCCTTTGTTTCTGCATGGTTTGTGCATGAGTGTGGGTTGAGAGTTACCCCACTGTGTGATGTCATATCTGTATCTACTCCTGCTGGTGTGTGGGTGATGTCTCGTGAGATCGTGGTGGATAGTGTGATCAGAACGTGCTAGTGGCAAATCTGATTGTCTTGGAGATGAGGGATTTTGATTGCATCTTGGGAATGGATGTATTGTCTAGCTATAAGGCTACGGTTGATTGTTTCCATGGTGTGGTGAGATTTCACCCCGATTCGGGTGAGAAGTGGGATTTCTACGGCACGGATTCGAGGTCGAAGATTCCACTGGTGTCTGCCATAGAGATGTTTAGCCTGTTATCGCTGGATAATGCTGGATTTATGATCTATGCGCTTGACGTTTCCCAAGAATCACGATTGGAGTTGAGTGACATCCCCGATCGTCCGAGAGTTTCCCGACGTGTTTTCGGATGAGATTCCTGAATTCCCTCCGAGACGTGAGATCGACTTCAGTATCGAGTTGGTGCCCGGTACAACCCCGATTTCTAGAGCTCCGTATCGGTTGGCGCCAGCAGAGTTGAAGGAACTCAAGGAACAGTTGAGAGACCTTCTGGAGAAAGGCTTCATTAGACCGAGTATGTCGCCTTGGGGAGCTCCGATTCTCTTTGTGAAGAAGAAGGATGGATCTATGAGGATGTGTGTTGATTTTCGGCAGTTGAACAAAGCGACGGTGAAGAACAAGTATCCTTTGCCGAGGATTGATGACTTGTTGTCAGGACTCGTGCTCATATCAGAGTAAAAACACACAAACACATGCGGAAGCTATCAAAAAGCGGGTTAAATTTTCGCTTTTGGCCTGACGGTTTAAACAATATAATTTAAAATACAACGATAATCAAAATATATACCAGTTTATAAAAACAATCAAAACGCGGGCTACCAGCCAACAACAACAGTATAGCATAACAATAACAACAACAACATGTATCAGACTCCAACAATAAAATACAACGACAAAGCGCAGGGCATCCCCTGGCTAACGGTACTGATACATATAAATATCTATACTCTACTGGGATACTCTAACCACCTCCTGGGGCACCTCCAGCTGGGTTAAAACCACGACCAGCTGTAAAACCTGGGTTCCCTGAAAAACAATACAAGCAACGAAAACAGCCAAGCCCCAGAGGGACATGGGGTCAAACCCCAGTACGGAGAGCAACTGAAATAGCTAAAGAAAATGCATAAGATAAAATGCAGATGCTATGCATGAGACACCGGATAACAGCTGAAGGATACAACCGAACAGGAAGCCAAGGAACTCCAACATAGCTCCAAAAGATCTGCAATGAATCAGTGGCCACGGGGTGTGTTCAAAGTGTGGTAATGAGCCACTCAGATCCCAGCAGGGAGATGAGAGTGCGGTATCGCCGCTCGCCCTCACATCCTGGTACGAAAACAACAGCACAATACACAAGGCACAAACGGCCGAGATACAATACAAGGGATCTGAAATGCAAGTGAATAAATGCGTGTATGCAAACAATCGAGAGCAGCTAGCATAACACAATGCAACAGCTACCAACACAGCATTCATATCCACCGAAACAATCCCAGCAATCTCACATTAAATCTCATGCCAATTCCAAGCTACATCAAGCTCAATCCGTACCTCAATACTGCGCAACAATTACAACAAGCAAAGGTCCGAGAAATCTGATTCCAACCTGCTAAACATACGCAAGATCTCAGGCATTACTCAACAAAAGCTCACGGCCAACAACAAAACTCACGGCTGGAATCTATACACTTAAAACCAGCAACTATCTCACCCATACAACTACATAAGGAGCTTAAAACAAGGCTAGGAACAAGATCTCATCACAAAATCGAGAGGCTACCTGTACGCACAACACACGGCCGAAAGACAGTAGCTTCGTGCTTTTGTTCCAGCCAACGACAGCCTCCTAAATCGGTATAGAGTGAAAGAGCTTCTCGAGAGGAGTCCAACGCTACCTCAAACGTGAGAAATGATGGCCGGAAACGATGGGAATCACCGGATAAAATCAACGGTGAACAGTACTAGGGTTCGAAGAACAGAGGTCGACAATCGGGAGAAAATTTACTAAGTATGGAATCTGGTGACATAAAACGAAGCCAAGCCTTGCTTATTATATAAACGCAAGAAATCTGGTTAACTAAGCACCGACAGAATCAGATCCCACAAGCCATACAACGCATGCGCTAAAACCACGGTGAAATCTGATTTCTACAACCCAAAGATGCTGAAAGCTGGAAATACGCTAACATTAAAACGAGGCTACACACTACGGTGAAATCTGGAAAGCTAAACACAACGCTTGCTACGAAACCGCGGTGAAATCTGGATAACAAACCAACGCTGGTAATAGCGCTAATACTAAAACGACATCGCAAAGCGCCACGGATGAAATCTGAATGCTAGCGCTAAAAGCTGGACGCTGAAATCTGATCACTCAAACGCTAACAACAAAACAGATCTCTCCCTCAAGCGTTCACCAAAACGACGCCGTTTAAACCTTGCGCTAACAACTACACACTGCGACCAGATTTCTCAAGAAATACGAACAGATCTCACAACAATCAGATCTCACCAAAATTCAGATTTCTCACTCGAAACTCGAAAATTCCAAAATTTCGAGAATTGCTTAAAATGTGAAATCTGACCCGAAAATGCAAACTAAACATCCAAACAGAGATCTGAATCACCAGAAATCTCTAAAATCCGATTAATTTCAACCAAATGAATCTTACATCAAATCTAGGTCTCAAATTTCTCCCCCACTAAAAAGGATTTCGTCCTCGAAATCGGACAACAATTCTGATACACAACACAGCAGCAGAATACAAAACAGGAACTCGCCTAACACCTGGCCAAGAGTTCAAGATAACTGAGCAAACAATTTACAACAACTAGGGAAGGAATACAACCAAAAGCTACAAAATACTGGAAATTTAGCTCAACAGCTACCAAAACAGATGCGGCCACTCGCGCTGCATCTTTTCTTCCGGCTCCCAAGTAGCTTCTTCCCTGCCATGTTTGCTCCATTGCACCATTACCAACGGAATGGTTTTATTTCTCAGCTGTTTCTCTTTTCTGCCAAGGATCTGCAAGGGGTATTCCTGATAGCTCAACGACTGATCTAGCTCAACCTCGTCAGTCCTAAGCACATGAGACGGATCTGGCTCATACTTCCTCAACATGGAAACATGGAAGACGTCATGAAGAGAAGACAACTCTGGCGGCAACAACAGTCGATACGCTAAAGGGGCTTCCTGCAATTGATTCAGAATACAAAAGCTGGTACCAGACGTTGCATCAAAACGCTGCGTTCCAATTAATTCAAACGACGTCGCATATCTGACGTCATCAAATCCGGTTGTTAACTCTCTCGCAAACCAGCTGAAAGCTACAGGAGAGTTGACTGGCGTTGACGTCTGGAAATCGAATTACGCGCATCGACTGGATCTGCGTTTCACTCTCAAATGCTAAGAAATCAGATTCCTCCTGAAATTCATCAATTCAACTCCGAATCTCAACCAGATTTCACCTGGAAGAATTTTAATTCGAAACATAACATTCCCAGAAGAAATCCGAGAATCTTCAACAGACTTCATCAAAATCTGACGTCCGGAAATTTCGAATTTACTTAATCTCTATGTAATAATTTCGGGCATTACACATATCCTCCAACGTCTGGATAGTTCTCTCAGATTGGCCATCTGTCTGGGGGTGGTACGATGTACTCATAGCCAATCTGGTACCCAAAGCTGTTTGCAAACTCTTCCAAAACCTTGAAGTAAACCTCGGATCTCGGTCGGAAATAATCTAAATAGGCACACCGTGCAATCTCACCATGAAATCCACGTACAGTTTCGCCATTTTCTTCAACGAAAAGGTCATCCCATAGGGAATAAAATATGCAGACTTCGACAGACGGTCGATAACCACCCAAGTAGCATCACATCCTCTGCTGGAACGAGGCAGATGCGTCACGAAATCCATAGCAATGTGCTCCCAATTCCATTGGGGCACTTCCAAACTCTGCAACAGACCACCGGGTCTCATCCTTTCGGCCTTAACCATCTGACAATTTAAACAACGAGCGACAAAACCAGCAACGTCACTCTTCAGGCCAGCCCACCAAAAGTGCGGCTTCAACGCATGGTACATCTTCCGTGCACCAGGATGAACACTATGTCTGCTACAGTGCGCTTCCCGAAGGATCTCCTCCTTCAAATCAATCAAATTGGGCACAAACAACCTGCCCCGGAAACGCAAACAACCATCGGAAGAGACAGAATAGTCCTCAAGTTCGCCAGCCCTGACTTTCAACTTTAACTCGTGGATGGAAGGGTCAGTCCTTTGAGCTGCTCGAATAGTCGAAACAATCTGCGGCTCCACTTGGAACGATGAAACCACAACACAATCTTCAGCCAGGTAGAATCTTCAACCCGTAGTGTTAAGATGCTCCTGATCCTTAGAGATGTACAACGAAGCGAGCATCTCACTAGCCTTCCTGCTCAAAGCATCGGCCACTACGTTCGAATTCCCAGGCTGGTACTTTATCTCACAATCAAAGTCCTTCAGCAGCTCCATCCAACGATGTTGTCTCATGTTCAAGTCAGGCTGTGAAAACAGATACTGCAAACTCTTGTGGTCCGAGTACACCACAAACTGCTCGCCATACAGGTAGTGACGCCAGATCTTCAACGCAAAAACAACGGCCGCTAGCTCCAAATCATGGACCGGATAACGAGTCTCATGCGGTTGCAACTGCCGCGAGGCATACGCAATGACTCGACCATTCTGCATCAAAACACAGCCCAATCCATTGAGTGAAGCGTCAGAACAAACGACAAAACCACCTGAACCGGACGGCAGAGCCAACACAGGCGCAGTAGTCAGCTTCTCCTTGAGCAGTTGAAAGGCATTCTCGCACTGCTCAGTCCACACAAACCGCTTGTCCTTCTACGTCAGTTGAGTCATCGGCTTGGCTATGCTGGAAAATCCATCGATGAAACGACGGTAATAGCCCGCTAGACCCAAGAAACTGCGAATCTCGGAAACATTTCTGGGACGCTCCCAGTTCAGCACGGCATCAACCTTACTGGGATCCACCAAAATCCCCTCGGCTGAAATCACATGTCCCAAGAATACGACGCGATCCAACCAGAACTCGCACTTGGAGAACTTAGCATACAACTGCTGGTCTCTCAACATCTGAAGGACAATCCTCAAGTGTTCCTTGTGCTCCAAAGGAGTCTTCGAATAGACTAAGATGTCGTCAATGAACACGATCACAAACTGATAAATATACTCGTGGAAAACTCAGTTCATCAAATCCATAAAGACTGCAGGCGCGTTGTTCAAACCAAACGGCATCACCAGAAACTCGAAATGCCCGTACCTGGTACGAGACGCAGTCTTTGCAACATCTTGGTCTCTCACTCTCAGCTGATGGTACCCTGAACGCAAGTCAATCTTCGAATACACCGCAGAACCTTGCAACTGATCGAACAGATCATCGATTCTCTGTAACGGGTACTTGTTCTTGACTGTCGCTTTGTTCAACTAGCGGAAATCAATGCACATCCGCATCGAGCCATCCTTCTTCTTCACAAACAAGATGGGCTCTCCTCACGGCGACATACTAGGTCGGATGAAACCTTTCTCCAGCAAATCGTCCAACTGCACATTGAGCTCTCTCAACTCCGCAGGAGCCAGACGATACGGGGCACGAGAAATCGGAGCTGTGCCAGGCACCAGCTCTATGCTGAAGTCAATCTCCCGCCTTGGAGGAAATCCAGGAATATCCTCCGGAAACACGTCGGGAAAATGCCGCACCACAGGAACGTCACTAAGCTGAACACGAGAATAAGAAGATGCATCCAAAGCGTAGATCAAGAAGCCAGCATTCCCCAAGGACAACAAGCTAAACATTTCCATAGCTGAGATTAACGGGATCTTTGATCGAGAATCCTGGCCGTAGAAGTCCCACTTCTCGCTAGACAAAGGCCTAAAACGCACAAGCCCATGGAAACAATCCACGGAGGCCCTATACTTGGACAACACGTCCATCCCAACAATACAATCGAAATCCCACAACATCAAACGGATCAATTTCACTAACAGCACATGCTCACCAAACCGCAACACGCCATCTAACAAACCTCCTGGGAGAACAGGATCACACCGCCAGGGGTAGAAACAGAAACATCATCGCGCAACAAAATGGTACACAGACCATGCTCAACAACAAAAGAATCAGAAACAAAAGAATGCGACGCACCGGTGTCAAACAACACACGTGCAGGAAAATAAAAACGAGACAAGTACCTGCGATCACCCGACTCGGCGTCTCCTTCGCCTGCTCCCTCGTGATGGCGTTGACCTGAGCATGCTGAGGTCCAGAGAAGAAATGCTGAGACGACTGCCCAAACCGCGACGGACCAGGCTGCTGGAATGGCCTGAACTGAGTCTCACCCAACCGGGGCTGCTGAAACTGAGGGAAACGACCCCTAGACTGACCTCCACGACCCTGAGGCTGGGCCGCGATCTGCTGTGATCCAGCTGACGGACACACTCTAGAAAAATGCCCGTACTGACCACAAAGGTTGCAGGAACCCTACACTACAACACACTGCGTAGACGGATGCTTTCCACCGCAAAAACCACAAAACTCAGCCCGAGAACCGCTGCTACTCGAGCTGCCTGAACCAGAAGAGCCAGAACCTGACTTCTTCTTGAACTGCTGACCGCGGGGACGGAACCTCTGACGGCCAGACTTCTGTGCCACCTGTGGCTGCTACTGGGGCTGATAGGCTGACTGGGAGGACTGTGAAGACTGCGCTCCCTGAATAGCAGGACGACCACCCTGCGCTACCTGCTACCTGCGATCACGACGACTATGCAAACCCTCCTCAATGTCGATAGCAGCATCCACGGCCTCAGCATAACTCTTGGGCTTACTGGTAGGCACCATCTGATACAACTATTCGTTCAAGCCCTCAAGACATCTAGTCCTCTTGGCCCTCTCCCGGCCAGAAACATGGGGAACATATGCCAACAAAGAAGAGAACGTATGCGCATACTCCCTCACCGTCATAGAGCCCTGCTCCAGATGATCGAACTCCCGCACCCGGGCGTTCACATAAGACTCGAGCACATACTCCTGCCGGAAGGTCTCGCAAAAACTGCCCCAAGAGACCCCAACACCGGTCTCCAACAAGGTACTTGAAGCTCCTCGCCACCAGCGCTCTGCAGCCTTCCTAAGCAAGAGGGTCACTAAACTCAGCCGAAGATCATCATCATACTGCACTCGATCGAAAAGACCAATAATGTTCCGGAGCCACGAGTATGCATCCTCACTGGACTCATCACCGTTAAAGACTGGAGGATTCATCTGCTGAAACCGTGCTATCACGACATCCATCCTCTCCACAGGAGGTGCCACAACCTCAACTTCCCCCTCGTCGCTAACACGAGTATGACTGCGAGCACTACGCCTATCCTCGTTCTGTCCTGCTGATTCCTCAAACTGCCCCTACCTCTACCACGACGTCTAGGAGGCATCTACGAAAGCACTCAACAGGATCAAGAAAAACAGAACAGATACAGCATAGATAGCACATAACACAAATATGCAGCACGTAATCACATAGATCAAGCACATGCAACACACGAAACTGTGCCTAGACTCAAGTGTGATCGAAGAAATTGAGCTTATCCCATCTTAAGCTCTGATACCAAAAATGTCAGGCCTCGTGCTCATATCAGAGTAAAAACACACAAACACATGAGGAAGCTATCAAAAAGCGGGTTAAATTTTCGCTTTTGGCCTGACGGTTTAAACAATATTATTTAAAATACCACGATACTCAAAATATATACCAGTTTATAAAAACAATCAAAACGCGGGCTACCAGCCAACAACAACAGTATAGCATAACAATAACAACAACAACATGTATCAGACTCCAACAATAAAATACAACGACAAAGCGCAGGGCATCCCCTGGCTAACAGTACTGATACATATAAATATGCTATACTCTACTGGGATACTCTAACCACCTCCTGGGGCACCTCCAGCTGGGTTAAAACCACGACCAGCTGTAAAACCTGGGTTCCCTAAAAAACAACACAAGCAAGGAAAACAGCCAAGCCCCAGAGGGACATGGGGTCAAACCCAAGTACGGAGAGCAACTGAAATAGCTAAAGAAAATGCATAAGATAAAATGCAGATGCTATGCATGAGACACAGGATAACAGCTGAATGCTACAACCGAACAGGAAGCCAAGGAACTCCAACATAGCTCCAAAAGATCTGCAACGAATCAGTGGCCACGGGGTGTGTTCAAAGTGTGGTAATGATCCACTCGCCTTGACACTACACCCAAATACCAGATGCATCAAACAACTCAACCTGCCGTTGCCTCGCCCATGAACTGTGGTAGTTAACCACTCGGCGCATGGTGGCTAATGGATCCCAGCAGGGAGATGAGAGTGCGGTATCGCCGCTCGCCCTCGCATCCTGGTAAGAAAACAACAGCACAATATACAAGGCACAAACGGCCGAGATACAATACAAGGGATCTGAAATGCAAGTGAATAAATGCGTGTATGCAAACAATCGAGAGCAGCTAGCATAACACAATGCAACAGCTACCAACACATCATTCATATCCACCGAAACAATCCCAGCAATCTCACATTAAATCTCATGCCAATTCCAAGCTACATCAAGCTCAAATCCGTACCTCAATACTGCGCAACAATTACAACAATCAAAGGTCCGAGAAATCTTATTCCAACCTGCTAAACATACGCAAGATCTCAGGCATTACTCAACAAAAGCTCACGGCCAACAACAAAACTCACGGATGGAATCTATACACTTAAAACCAGCAACTATCTCACCCATACAACTACATAGGGAGCTTAAAACAAGGCTTGGAACAAGATCTCATCACAAAATCGAGAGGCTACCTGTACGCACAACACACGGCCGAAAGACAGTAGCTTCGTGCTTTTGTTCCAGCCAACGACAGCCTCCTAAATTGGTATAGAGTGAAAGATCTTCTCGAGAGGAGTCCAACGCTACCTCAAATGAATCATCGGATAAAATCAACGGTGAACAGTACTAGGGTTCGAAGAATAGAGGTCGACAATCGGGAGAAAATTTACTAAGTATGGAATCTGGTGACATAAAACGAAGCCAAGCATTGCTTCTTATATAAACGCAAGAAATCTGGTTAACTAACACCGACAGAATCAGATCCCACAAGCCATACAACGCATGTGCTAAAACCACGGTGAAATCTGATTTCTACAACCCAAAGATGCTGAAATTTGGAAATACGCTAACATTAAAACAAGGCTACACTACGGTGAAATCTGGAAAGCTAAACACAACGCTTGCTACGAAAGCGCGATGAAATCTGGATAACAAACCAACGCTGGTAATAGCGCTAATGCAAAAATGACATCGCACAGCGCCACGGATGAAATCTGAATGCTAGCGCTAAAAGCTGGACGCTGAAATCTGATCACTCAAACGCTAAAAACAAAACAGATCTCTCCCTCAAGCATTCACCAAAACGACGCCGTTTAAACCTTGCGCTAACAACTGCACGCTGCGACTAGATTTCTCAAGAAATACGAACAGGTCTCACAACAATCAGATCTCACCAAAATTCAGATTTCTCACTCGAAACTCGAAAATTCCAAAATTTCGAGAATTTCTTAAAATGTTAAATCTGACCCGAAAATGCAACTAAACATCCAAACAGAGATCTGAATCACCAGAAATCTCTAAAATTCGATTAATTCCAACAAAATTAATCTTACATCAAATTCAGGTCTCACACTCTTTCGATCAGTTGCAAGGATCGGTGGTGTACTCGAAGATTGATTTGTGCTCTGGCTATCACCAGTTGCGGATTAGAGACGCTGATGTGACGAAGACAACTTTTCGGATGAGATATGGGCATTACGAGTTTCTTGTGATGTCGTTTGGGTTGACGAATGCCCCAACTGTTTTCATGGACTTGATGAATCGCGTCTTCAGTGAGTACATCGATCGGTTCGTGATTGTCTTCATAGATGACATCTTGGTGTATTCGAGAGTTTGAGAGAGCATAAGGAGCATCTGGGACTGGTGTTGCAAAGATTGAGAGACTTGCAGTTGTACTCCAAGTTCAGTAAGTGTAAATTTTGGCTTGATATAATTATCTTTTTGGGTCATGTTATTTCAGCGCAAGGAATTTCGATGGATCCGAGTAAGGTCGAAGTAGTTCTTAACTGGGAGAGACCTAGGAATGTTTCGAAGATCCGTAGTTTCTTGGGATTGGCTGACTATTACAGACGTTTCATCGAGAAGTTCTCCTCGATAGCCAGGCCTATGACTCAGTTGACTCAGAAGGATAGGAAGTTCATATGGACTGACGAGTGCGAGTCTAGTTTTCAGACGTTGAAGGAGAAGTTGACTACTGCTCCTGTTTTGGCTCTACTGTCTGGATCTGGAGGATTTGTTGTATCTCCGATGCTTCTCTGAATGGTTTGGGATGTGTTCTGATGCAGAATGGGTACGTGATTGCGTATGCGTCTCGACAGTTGAAGCCTCACGAAACAAGGTACCCCGTTCATGATTTGGAATTGGCTGCAATTGTGTTTGCCTTGAAGATTTGGCGACACTATCTGTATGGTGAAGAATTTGTGGTGTACACCGACCACAATAGCTTGAAGTACATCTTCACGCAGTCAGATTTGAATATGAGGCAACGTCGTTGGATGGAGTTGCTCAAGGATTTTAACTGTGAGATTCAGTATCAGCCTGGGTGAATGAACTTAGTAGCCGATGCTTTGAGTAGGAAAGCCCATCCTGATATGTTAGCATCTTTGAGTGTCTCGAGAGTCTACGAGCAGTTGAGTACTTCTAGTTGGAGATTTCAGCCGGGTGATCAGTACTTCTTGGTTTCTTCGATTCGGGTGGTGGAATCACATATTGTGAGTGACATTAGGGAAGCGCAAAGGACTGATCCCTATATCCATGAGTTGAGGATTAAAGCCCGAAGTGGTCAGTCTGATGATTTTTCTGTTGCTTCTGATGGGTGTCTAAGATTTCGAGGGAGATTGGTGGTTCCGGACCTAATTGACTTGAAAGACACTATCATGAATGAAGCGCATTGTAGTCAGTACAGTGTGCATTCGGGCGAGAGGAAGATGTACCATGCCTTGAAGTCTCACTACTGGTGGGCAGGTATGAAGAGCGACATTTCCGGTTCTGTTGCTTCTGATGGGTGTCTAAGATTTCGAGGGAGATTGGTGGTTCCGGACCTAATTGACTTGAAAGACACTATCATGAATGAAGCGCATTGTAGTCAGTACAGTGTGCATTCGGGCGAGAGGAAGATGTACCATGCCTTGAAGTCTCACTACTGGTGGGCAGGTATGAAGAGCGACATTTCCGGTTTTGTTGCTAAGTGTTTGAAATGCCAGTAGGTCAAGGCGGAGAGGATGAGACCTGGTGGATTGTTACAGAGTTTAGAGGTGCCCCAATGGAATTGGGAGCACATCGCCATGGATTTTGTGACTCATTTACCTCGATCGAGTAGGGGATGCGATGCGATTTGGGTGGTGATTGATCGACTCTCGAAGTCAGCCCATTTAATTCCCTATGATGTGAGGTGTTCGATGAAGAAAATGGCGAAGTTGTATGTCGACCATGTGGTTAGATTGCATGGAGTGCCTGTTTCGATAGTGTCCGATAGAGATTCAAGATTCACATCTCGATTTTGGAAGAGCATGCAGACAGCGATGGGTTCGAGATTGGCTATGAGTACCGCCTATCACCCACAGACAGATGGTCAGTCTTAACGGACCATTCAGACTTTAGAAGATATGCTGCGTGCAGTTGTGATGGATTTCAGTGGTGGCTGGCAGGATTCCTTGTCCTTAGTCGAGTTTTGATATAACAACAGCTACCAAGTGACTATCGGGATGGCTCCATTTGAAGCTTTGTATGGTCGCAAGTGCAGATCTCCAATATGTTGGGACGAGGTTGGTGAGAAACAACTTTCTACTCCTGAGTTTGTGCAGCATATGAAAGATCAGATTGATTTGATTCGGAGTAGGATGAAGGCTGCACAAGATATATTTACCAGCTATGCTAACCGAAGACGTCGACCGTTAGAGTTTGAGGTTGGCGATCGTGTGTTTCTTAAGATTTCACCTTTCAAGAGTGTTATGAGATTCAGATTTAAGGGCAAATTGGCTTCTAGATTCGTTGGTCATTTTGAGATTGTTGAGCGAATTGGACAGTTGGCTTATAGATTGAGGCTGCCTGATGAGTTAGCAGCGATACATGACGTTTTTCATGTGTCTATGTTGAGAAAATATGAGCCAGATCCTTCCCATGTTTTGAGAACCGACGAAGTTGAGCTAGATTCTGCCTTGAGTTATGTTGAATATCCAGTGCAGATTCTGGATAGGAAGGAGAAACAGTTAAGGAACAAGATAATTCCGTTGGTAATGGTCCAATGGAGTAAGCATGACCGAGAAGAAGCTACCTGGGAAGTTGAGGAGAAGATGAGACAAGATTGGCCTTACCTATTTGAGCACTGACAGTGAGAATTCCAGGTAAATTCTAAGCTTTGATTCGAGTTGTTATGTTTGTATGTTGCTGGAAATTTTTGGTTTGATTCTTCCCTGTTGTGCCTTTGATTTTGAGGACGAAATCTCTTAAGTTGGGGATAATGTGAGGATTGAGAAATTCGAATAGTGATTAATCGGTTTTGCTTAGGATTAGTCACGAGATTTTAGGGATTTCAAATTTCAGATTTTGAGGAATTGGAGTTCAGCAGTTGCATTTTGATAGCGGGAAATGATCCCAGTTGTGTTTCAGCAGTATGGTTTATCGCTGGGAGAAGTAAAGACAGCAGCGTTTTTATGCGAAGGCTTGCGGGCAATTCAGCTGTTGGTATTTCAGTAGTAGTGTGATCAGTTGTGAGCTATTACGTGATGAAGTCAGCAGTGAGTTGCATGAGTATTCAGCTGGAGAAGAATTTGTTGGTAGTTGTTGTGCGGGCGTGAGATTGAACGAGACGCCACGTGTTGTTCAACCCTGAGGAGTTGACTGCTGATGTTCTAGCGCTAACCAGCCGTTGCCTTTGCAAGGGAGTTGATGCAGTAGAGTGATCAGCCGTTGGTTTGAGTGACCAGCTGCTGGTAGTGAGGCGACGTCGTTTTACCTTTGTTAGCGGGTAACGAAACTACGTCGTTTGGATAAGTTGGGACGTTTTGGGTGTAACGCTTTGTGTCAGCTGTTGGTGACGTGTTCCTCTACGACGTCGTTTGAGATAACTAGCGTGTTCAGCTTTTGGTCGATGGGAGAGAGAGATCTACTGGCAGCTGAGGAAGTGATGCTACGTCGTTTTGATATTATTTTATATTCAGCTGTTGGAGCGCTGCGACGACGTTTTGATTAGTTGGTACGGTGTCTTTTTGATGTCTCGCTGTGTAGTGCAACGTCTGATTGTATAAACTGATTCGATTGAAGGGAAACGCTGGTTTCAGTTGATCTCTACTGTAGCATTACCAGACGACTGATTTAGGGGTTATTTTATATTCAGCTGTTGGAGCGCTGCGACGACGTTTTGATTAGTTGGTACGGTGTCTTTTTGATGTCCTCGCTGTGTAGTGCAACGTCTGATTGTATAAACTGATTCGATTGAAGGGAAACGCTGGTTTCAGTTGATCTCTACTGTAGCATTACCAGACGACTGATTTAGGGGAACAGCATCTGTTGTATGGAGATTTATATATGCAAGTGTTGAGCAACACTTAGATTATTTTCCACCCGATATTTCTTATTTTCATCTTCGAAACCCTCGATAGCTACTGTTCACCCGAACATTTCTTCCCTAGATTTCTGTCGATTCCAGCCGTTGTTTTGAACGAGATTGATGGCGCTGGATTCTTCTTGGGTTGCTCTTTCGATTTATACCCATTTGAGGCTGTAGTTTGACCTTGGAGAGAAGCGCGAAGAACCTGGTTGTTCGAATCGTGAGAACTGAACCGTGTGTTCTTTGGTTCTTCTGGAAGCTGGAATTTAAGGCGCAGGATAGCTTCTGCCGAGGTTGAGGAGGTCAGGAGAAAGCTGATTTGCTTAGGCTGAGTTCTGCCGTGCCTTTGAGAAATCTGTTGAGGTAGATTGAAGCTGTGAGGTACGAATTGAGCAGTTCTAACAGCTTTGAGCTTGGACATGGCTATATTTTGTGTTATGAATTCTGTGTTGAATTGATGGCTGAATTACATGAACAGATTTTACCTGCTTTGGTCATTGATTTTCTGTTTTCACGTATTGTTATTGTATGCATTTAGAATTGATTATTGAATGGCATTCATGCCTACATCTTGAGCCAGATTGATTAATTGATGTCCCGATTTAGAGCCACGTTGTGACTGGCCGACAGATGTGTTGTGCCTAAAAAGTCCAACACTATCATCGGAGTGGTGAATGCCGGATTCGAGTGTCTACCATCGAGCTGTGATGGGCTGACGGGCCCTGAAGATCACGGACCGATGATTTCCCTGGTTGATATACTGTATGGGTATAGAGGCTGGACTTGTGATGATTTTCCAGTTGATATACTGGTCTTGATTACCGATTCCTTGATAGCCTCATACATTTCATAGCATTGATTTATAGCATGTTGCATGATTTGCTGTTTTGATGGCTCTTCGTACTAAGGCTTGACCTCGTATTTCTTTTCCTGCTTTTGTGTCTTTTGGGTCTATGTTACCCATTTACAGGATCTTCAGGTAACCAAGCTGGACCGGGTGGAGCGCCAGCTGGTCGATCCCCATTCCCTTGAGTCCCAGTTATATATTATATTATGTATTGAACCAGGGGATGCCCTGTGTTTATAAGTATATGGGGATCTGTATCTTATTTGGGATTTTATGTTACCTGTTTTGCTTGAGTTTGATTTAACTCGTATTTCTATTATTAATATTTTGAATGACGATTTGAGTTCAGGCCCAAGTTATATTCGAAAATTTTTAATCCCGATTTTATGCTTCCGTGATTATGTGCTTGTTTGTGCGTTAATCTTGAGTGATTAGTACAGGGCCTGACAGGGTTTCAGCTTGGAGTTAGCACTGGCACGAGCTGTTGAGTGGCCTATGCTGATTCTAGGTGTTGTAGCAGATTTGGGGTCCAGCATAGAGATAAGCTAGTATGTTACGCGAGCTGGTTTGACGCGTGGTACCGTAAGCTGTTTATTGTGGACCAGATTAGGCGTAAGATGTTATGTATGGACTGTTCTGAGTCTGTGAGCTGTTAGCAGCTTAGGAGTACTGTGTAGCAAGGAACAACAGGCGTGATCTGTTCTGGGATCGTGAGATGTTCCTGGCTTATGCGATGTGGTCTGTGAGCTTAGCGAACAGCTTTGGACGTTGTAAGCTGTTTAGAGCATCCTAAGCTGATCGGTAGGATGCGTGCTGATCTGAGTTCCTCCCAACTGAGTAGTGTGAACTGTTAGACAGTGATTCTGGTGTAATCTGATCTGTCTTGGTGTGAGCTGGTGGTGTAGCAGCTTTGAGCTGTTATCGGTTGAGTAGCAAATCGTAAGCTGGGTTCAGCTTTGGAAGTTATGCAGCCTTGCGAGCAGGGTAGTCAGATTAGGGACGTTGTGCTGTGCTACTGAGATAAGTCAACTTAGGAGAAAGTTGATGGTGTAGAACAGGTTTGGGCGAAAGCTGTTGTTCCACGTGAGCTGACCAGTGCGTGAACTGGTCAGTAGCTGTGAGCTGTTGCTGGCGTATTTGTTGTGAACTGTTTGGTTAATCAGATCAGGTAGGAGTTTTCCTAGCTCTTCTGAGCTGTTGAGGTTAAACCTGCGTATATGTAAGCTGAGTTGTGCGCGAGAGCTTGAGTGCACAAGCTGAGCGGTGAGCTGTGAGCTGTCGCGAGCGTGATCTGTTGGTATGCGCAAGCTGTTAGTGGAAGCGTCCCGTGCTGTTTGTCCAAGCTGGTGTCAGCTTTGAGGCCTGAGCTGATCTGGGGTCACTAGACTTCATATGCTGGGAGCGTGGTCTATGGAGTATGAGTTGTTGGATACGAGATCTGGATTGCATGTGCATGTTGAGCTGTACGTTGGGCTAGGTATAGTGTTGAAGGCCGTCGTGATCTGTTGTCACTGTAGCCGTCATCTATTGAGCAGTGAGTATAAATATCCTCTTGTTGACCAACACTTAGTTATTTAGACCACCCGTTCCTTATCTTCTTCTGGAAGCTCCCGTAGATATTTTTCCCCAAACCCTAGCTATTGTTCACTCGTCTAGTATTTTCTAGATCGTCGGAGATTGGCCGATCCGCTTTGAGCGGGGGTACAGCGATTGGAAACCCCTCTTCAAGGCCGACGTTTCTATGCCAGTTTAAAGTTGGAAGGAGGCCGAACGGAGGAATCGTTGAGGAACTGCGTGAGCTAGGGTTCGCAATTTCTGTCCGACTTAAGCTTCAGTTCAGGTAACCTTTGTCAGGCCCGGTGCTCTAAATCCGAGATTAATTACTCAATTAATCATAATCACACGGAAGCATAAAATATGGGCTAAAATTTTTCGTTTGGGCCTGAACTGAAAACATTTAAAATACGAATTTTAACTCAAAAATCCAAACAACAACAGCAGCAATACTGAAGGCATGCAAGTATCTCAACAAATACAGATCCTCCAAATACAGTATTCACTCAGGGCATCCCCTGGTTCAATAGTACAATACATACTATATAACTGGGACTCAAAATGGGGATCTACCAGCCGACGCTCCACTCGGTCCAGCTGGATTACCTGAAGAGCCTGCAAAGGCTAACATAGACCTGGCCACGGTTCGGGTCGGACCCGGACACGAACCGGAACCGGCCCATGGTCAACGGGCCGGTTAATCGGGTCAACGGGTTCCGACCCGGACCCGAACCCGGACCGGACCCGTGTAAAAACGGGCCGGTTCCGGTTTACGATTTGGCCGACCCGGAACCGGCCCGGCGGTTTCGCGAAATTATAAAAAAAAATAAAAAATTTGAAATCTGCATGTAACGGTCGACCCGCCTGTCCGGGTCAGGTCGGACCCGACGAGCCGACACGGCGGGCCGACCGTTACATAATTAAAAAAAACAAAAAACCAATACAACAGAAATAAAAAATAAAAAATAAAAAATTTGCCTATAAATACCCCAACTCCCTTCACTTCTGATGATCCCAGAAATAGGATCAATATATGAACTTTTTCTATATCTAAATCATCTATCTCTCAATTCTTTTTTTCTTTTCTATCTCATATTCTATCTCTCAATCTTTTTCTATACTATCAAATGGCGGAATCAAGTCGTCCTGGTGGGGGCAAGAGAAAATCTATTGTTCCCCCTACGAGAAATTTTTCTCCATTGAACAACCAAGATCTTGATTTCCTATTCGACGACGATGATTAAAATACTCTTCAAGATGTTGATGTCCAACCAACTAATCAACAATCTCAAGGCACTCAAGGTAGCACATCGATACCGCCGGCGCCTACGGTATCGATGGGTGGGAGGTCACAAAAATCCGACATCTTCATCAAGCACTTTGATAAGTGACACTTCCCTCTGGTGATCTTCAAGCTATTTGTAAATATTGTTCAAAAGCCTACAAATGGCAACATGGAGGAGGATATGGCACCTTGATCCGGCACATTGAGAAGAATCATCCGGTGGAAATCGGTATTTATAGATCTCAAAGTCAAATACCTACATTTTCATCACAATTTGGTAACGAATCTCAACTTTTAAATTTTCTGAATCTGATTTTAGTGATGAAACTGCTAGATTTGTAGCTGTAGAACAACTTTCTTTTAGCTTTGGTGATAAATTATCTTTCCAAAACTGGCTTTCATCTAGTTCTAATCCTGCAATTAGGCGCATCCCACGTAACACACTTAAACGCACAATTCACAAATTGGTAGCTACACAAAAGAAGGAATTAATTAAAGAATTTGCTAGTTTAGATAACAAAGTTTCTCTGTGCTCTGATATTTGGAGTAACCATTGGCAATCTTGCTCGTATATGGGAATTACTTGTCATTGGATTGATAATGCATGGAATATACAAAAACATTTGCTTGCATATCGTTGTTTCAATGATCCACACACTGCCCAAAATATTTCTCATCTGATGTTTATTATTTTAGAAAATATGGTTTAATTTTGTAAAGCAAATGGCATGAGGGCTAAACGATTTGCACGCGACGTTCCGACACGTTGGAACTCAACCTACAAGCTTTTGTTGTCTACTTTTGAATATAAAGAATTATTATGTGGATTTTTTGGCCAAGTTGTTCAATCTTCTAGTCTTTTCAAACCAATGGAATATTTGCACAACAATATGTGAAATTTTAAAAGTGTTTAGCGATGCCACTGATCAACTTTCTGGTGTTTATTATCCTATATGTCATTTAGTTGTTACACATCTTTGAAATGTTGCATGTATATTTTGCGAACATTTAAATTCTAATGAGCCCCCATTAATTGAATGCATAATTAGTATGAAAACTAAATGGGGGAAATATTTTTTAAATATTCCTGAAATATTTTTATGTGCTATAGTTTTAGATCCTAGACTTAAATTAGATGGTTTAGGTGAATTACTTACTTTGTACTATGATTCCTTGAATCCACTTACTGACACTTGCCCTTCTTCTTCCATGATTATTTCTAGTGTTAGACATAGTTTAACTGAAATTTATACTGAATATAATGAAAAATATGGTTCACAAGTAGCTACACAAACACAACACACCACCTCTAGTATCATCACATCACGACTAACCAAGGCCCAAAATTTAATTCGTGACCGGACGAAACGTCCTCGAGGATCCTCAAGTTCCAATCTGGACCTTGAGAATTATTTAACTACTACTTTTGATTTTAGTACTACAGAAGATGAGGACACTTTCGATATCCTGAGATGGTGGGCCCAAAAGAAACAAGTATATCCCATTTTGTCTTTAATGGCAAAGGAGATTCTTGCTTGTCCTGTTTCAACGGTTGCGGTGGAGCAAGCATTTAGCATGGGAGGAAACACGCTGGACGAGAGGAGATCTACCATTAGGCCGGAGAATTTGGAAGCCCAATGATGGATCTGTTTACACAGATCCTGATTAAGTTTTGAATTACACAAAACCTGTTATTATGTTTCTAACAATTTTACTTAGTGTACAGATTCTAGCTATCGAAGAAAGATGTCGCGAAGCTATATTTTTCCAGTCGATGGTTCTCAAGATACAGTTCAGCAGCTGGTTTGGCTTATCATTTAGACGGCAGCTGGATTAGCAATGGAGATGTCCAAAGTTGAGTCAGTTGTTCGTTATCAGGCAGAGGCCAAGTTAGACCAGCAGTTGTGATATTCGCTAAAGGCTGGACAAAGGTTCGAAGAAGAAGATGAACAGTAGGAGTCTGGAATCAGTAGCGCAAGATCTGGAATCAGCGATGATGACATCAGTAGTGATGTCATCACTATCAGCAGTTGTGAAGAGAAGCGCAAGAGCTGGATCAGCGATGATGAAGTCAGCAGTGACGTCAGCAATCAGCAGAGAGCTACAGTGCAACCAGCAGTTGGTACTTGAAGTTAGCGATAGCAAAACGATGTCGTTTGAATAAGTTGATACGACAGCGTTTTGCCTTCGTGCTAAAGATTCAGCAGATGCTCTTTGCGATGGTAACGACCAGCAGGCAGCTACAGTACATCCAGACGAGAGCTTCAGTGATATAATTAACCAGTCAAGGATGCATAGCAAACGATGTCGTTTGAATAAGTTGATACGACATCGTTTGATCTACCCAGTCGTTGGGAAATCCAGTCGCAAGCATTTGAAACCAACGACTGGACAACCAGATGCAAGAATATCTTCACCTGCTCAACCAGTCGCAAGCTACAGTGCTCCCAGTCGCAGGCTACAGTGCTTTGCATATCCAGTCGCAAAGAAACAAGACGCAAGATAACCAGTCGCAGTATTTGAAGAGACAACCAGTAGCGAAGCAGTTGACGAAATATATTATGAAGAATCACCAAAGCTGGATGTCAACTGCTGAGCTTAATTCAAATGTTGAAGACGACAAAAATCCTGCAAAATAAAGGACACAAAGGACAATCCCTGTCGGTACTTTACAGAACACATTTGAACGGGAAGAATTTGTGTCCAACGGATTGAATTTGAACAGAGGCTTATATACGAAGACAACGCCATTGAAGAAGGGCGAATGTTGGTTGGAGATGACTGTGCGATAATACAGTGCACCAACAGAGGGAAGAAAAATAGCAGAACAAAGCAGTCAACCACCATTAGAGATGAGCTTACAACGACGTCGACTGCTGAGTTCTTATCAGCTTTTGTAGAGCAATTTCCCTAGTGTGTGAGATGAATTCATTCGAGAGTTGAGCGTTCACTGTAAAATCTCACACACAGATTCACTCGCACATTTCGTGAGTTGAGCTAAATTGATTAGCGAGTAAATCAAAACCCAATGCAAACAGTTACCGTCCAAGCACGATGACGTTAAACTCTGTGTATGTAGTCTTTGAACAGAGACGTTAAACAAGTTCTGAGTGAACAGCCGTGGCTGGTAGAAGTCTAGGAGTTCTCGCAGCTGCTGGTTGCGGGATTGGGTCTGTACGCGTTGTATAGATCAAATTCTTCTAGTGGAGCCTTCCGAGATGGAAGAAAGGGAGACGTAGGACATTGAGGTCCGAACTTCCAGAAACAAATCAGCTGGTCCATTT